>JAUIMM010000018.1:33730000-33917500 GCA_031769625.1 Taudactylus pleione | reverse complement strand
GCCCCATGGCAAAATTTTAAAGGGCTCGCAATTCTTTTAGAGAGACACCTATCTCTTCAGTGGTTGTTAATTTTATACCCCATAGTAGTGCCCAAGTTAATTTTATTCCCCATAGTAGTGCCCTAGTTCACATTATGCAACAGTTAACTTTATGCCACACAATGCCCCCCCAATTTACACAATGCCACACAATGCCCCAGTTTAAATGATACCATATCGTTGTGCTGATGGTTCACATTATGCCACACAGTGCCCCAAGTTCACAGTATGCCACACAGTGCCCCAATGTATGTCACACAAAGCTCCCAGATCATGGTATGCTACGCAGTTCCCGCACATCACTGTATGCCACACAGTGCCTCCAGATCACTGTATACCACAAAGTGTACCTACATCACAGTATTCCACAGTTCCCCCAGCTTACAGTCAATATGCCAAACTGGTCTTCCAGATCACAGTATGCCACACAATGCCCCCAAAACATAGTATGCCACACAGTTACCCCAGACCACTGTATTCCACAGTGCTCCCAGATCATAGTATGCCATACAGTTCCCCCAGTTCACTGTATGCCAAACAGTGTCCCCAGATCAAAGTACACCACACAGTGGGCCTGATTCAGACCCGTTCACAAGCAGCCGCTCGCTCATTCCTGGCCGATGTTCTGCAATTGCGCATGCGTATGCACCGTTATGCGCATGCGTGACTGAGACTTTGCGAACAGATATTCTTTCGCTTGTACGGACTGCGAGCAGGAAGTAACTTCCGATAGTTGATTGACAGAAAGGGCCATTTGTGGGATGTGATGGAGGGGTGGTCTAAAAACGCAGACGTGCCACAGCGTTCGCACGCCGTTTTCGGTGCTTACATAAATTAACTGCTGCGAGAGAGAAGGAAGAGCGGAAGTAGTAATACGTCACTCTACGAGCAGGCCTCAGGTCAGTATGATCGTCCAGCTTGTGGTAGGGTATGGTCTCCCGCAAGACCGATAGTCTTTTCATTAATGCCTAATGTAACCAATGTAACTAGTGATGTTACTATTTCGGAGCCCACAATGCAATCACCTATTAGTCTGCAAACTTCTTGCTAATAACAGGGCTAATTGGATGCCCAATTGCTCAGGTGTGTTTGTAGGAGCAAATTGGCTTAATTAACCAAATAACTGTTGGTGCTTATCCAAACATGTTAGTACAGGTTGAGTCTCCCATATCCAAATATTCCGAAATACGGAATATTCCGACATACAAAATAATTTTGGCATGACTGAGATAATAAAACCTTTGATTTTTGATGGTTCAATGTACACAAACTTTGTCTAAGGCACAAATTATTAAAAATATGGTATAAAATCACCTTCAGGCTGTGTGTATAGGGTGTAAATGAAATATAAATTTATTTCATGTATGTACACAAACTTTGCTTGAGCCACAAAATTATTGAAAATATTGTATAAAATGACCTGCAGGCTGTGTGCATAAGGTGTATATAACACATACATGCATTCTGTGTGTATATTGGGGTCCCATTCCCAAGATATTTAATTATGATATGCAATTATTCCAAAATACGGAATATTCCGTTATCCAAAATACCCCTGGTCCCAAGCATTTTGGATATGGGAGTCTCAACCTGTATAGCAAAGTATCCTGAAGCTAGTATTATTTTATACTTTTGCGTAAATGTTGTTTTTAATCAATTACCTTTTAAGTGTGTTTGTTAATTTTTCTTTTTTTATAATAATAATAATAATAATAATAATAATAAAAAAACACTTATTAAAAAGAAAATATTTAAAATCTAAGAACAAAAACCAAACAAAAAAACAAAACACGAAGGGTTAACCAAAAAAAACAAAAACAAAGGAAAACATTGGACAACATTTATGTTAATTAATTACATTTTTGACATCATTCGCCTAACATATGCTGTGATAAACCGATAGACAATCGAAACATCACATGTTTGCAGGGGGATAAAACCCTGCGAGCACAAACGCCCAAAAAAAGAATTCCCGAGTGGTTCGTTCTTCTGTCGCTTGTTAGCTATAGGAGGAGCATTGCAGAATATTGGGGGCGTCAGTTTTGTTACGGGCGAACGCCCGTGCAAAGGCATTGATTAGCATATTCTTGTTCGCCTGCCCTGCGGGCGAGCGGCTGCTTGCGAACGGGTCTGAATCAGGCCCTGTGCCATCAGAGCATAGTAAACTACACAGATCCATAAAAATAATATGTAATAGGGCATAACAAGAGTGACATAAATTATTTGAATAATACCTGTATCCAGGGGCATTTCAAGAGAGGAAGGGGCCCGTGTGCAGTCTCCGTCACAGGCCCCTTCCTCTCAGTCCGGCGGCCGGCAGCACACTGACGCAGCGCGGCCAGCACCGCACTAATAGACTCTGGGCACTAGAGTGTGCCCAGAGTCTATAGCACATGCACAGGTCGTCGGGAAAATGACCGCGGTGGCCATTTTCCCTGTACTGCGCATGCACAATATGACAGGAAAATGCCCACGGCGGCCATTTTCCAGGCATTTTTACAGCGCTGACACCGGCGCCAATGTGGGACTCCAGAGAGGTAAGTATAATATGGGTGCATGACACCGGCGCCAACGTGGGACTCCAGAGAGGTAAGTATAATATGGGTGCAAGGTGTGCAGTGTGGGCCCCCTGGACTCTGGCCTGTGTGCACCGCACACCATGCACCCATTATAAATACGCCCCTGCCTGTATCTTTTTATTGTTCTTATGAAAAGAGAATGAAATTAACTTGCAGCATTCACCTCAGTGGTGTTGCTGGTTCCTAGTGAAATGATTGGTTGTATTATCATGATTATTGCATACTTACCTACTTTAAGTAAGCCTCCTCCAAAAGAATCCCAGAGGGGCAACCGACTCCAAAGGAGGTGGCCCCCACATTCCCACCATCCTGGTCCCGCACCCGCTATTTAAAGCAGCTAATTGCTGCATTTTACAGTAGGGATGGGGCTAAACATGATTATGATCCCCACCCCCTACTGTTCAAAGCCACTATTTACAGCTATCCTTATAGCGGGTGGCTTGGCTAGGATGACACAATTCAATGCAAATTGCGTAATTAAACCTCAGTCGGTAAGTGGACAGCAATGGGAGACTGACCAACTATGTCAGGAAGCTGTAAGAGCCCCCGCAAATTCATAACCCTCCCAGACCTTCCGGGAGAGTTGGAAAGTATGGATTATTGCTTTATCTTAAACAATTTTAAATAGCAAAATAAGGACATTTTGGGCGCTTCACTAGCGATAATTGCTGCCACTTGCCAACACCTGAGGATCTATCCCACAGATCCAGAAAAGGAAAAACAGTAATTAGGTACAGTAAGGAAGATGGCGCTACTATCAAAGTCACCTAAAGATGGATGTAAGAAATGTGACGCTTTAATAGCATACAAAAATAAATAAAAAATGTATACTTAACTTAAAAGAAAAATATGGCTCTTGTTTCTTTTTTTGTTGTGTTGTTTGTGTCCCCAGTGGTGCTTTATTATTCAAATAGACATGAAAACGAAGAGGATATCACAATCTGTAAACCAGCTAATAAAAGGGTTTTTCACAAATGATGATACAGTTGGGTTAATAAATATCTGGAGTGTACCCCACTCACTATTCAGAGAAGGATTAAACTCCTATAAAGGTATCTTCGGCAGGGTCTTGCAAATGATCAACATCAACCTTATGCCTGAGATACTTATATAAGATTGAGGTGGCATACCTCACTTAGGGGCCTATTCATCGTAACTTAAAATGCGATGGAGGTAATTAGGTTTAGAACTCGTATGGAGTTCTACCTAAGTACCGGAGGAATTCATCATTCCTCCTCTCCATAATCTATTTCAAAAAGCTGTCATTTTTGCGATGACAACTTTTCAGGAAATAGTTTTCCCTCTCTACACTAACTTACCACAGCTGTAATCAGTACTGTGCATGCGCTGTTACATCCGCAAAACCAGCGCATGCGCAGCACTGCCTACACCTGCAGTCACTTTGTATGCTATCAACAGAGAGCAATAATCGGGGTAACTAAACATTTGTGAGTTCCCTAACAGAAATGTGGTGTGGGGCTTTACAAGTCGGCAAGTATGACTAACATGTCACTATAGCAGCGATTCATCTCTTAAGCGTACATACAATATGATGTGTGTATCCAGCGACGATGCAGCAATTCATTATGTGCTCCATACACTGCACAATCCGATGTACAGCAACGCGATTTGTGTCGTTACATTCTGCATGTAACAGCACCAACTCTTTCATTACATTGTCAGAACAGCAGATGGGACAATGTGATGAATGACTGTTGTGAACAACGAATCGGACGTACACACTATTCGATGTGTACAATATATTGTTCCAAACCGCAACAGAACGATATATCGTACGATATATATCATGTAGTGTGTACCCAGATTTAGACTGCAGTTTGTCACTCTATAGCTATAAATACTGTATGCAGCATTTAATTGCTTCCATATCACCTCACCTTTAGGGTCTCACGTAGAGCTGGGCGCAGTTTCCATTCCCTATGTACAGTATGCCTAAAGATTCTGTCACAAAGAAGCATACTGACATTTGTTAAGTTACACATATCTCATTAAAATTCAAACTAATAAAAAACAAACAAAAACCCCCCCTGAAAATTAGGTGCTGGAGTGCGTACTACAAAAAATTTAGACATATGACTTTAAAGTGTTCTTTATGGATGTAAAAGTGCAGTATAAATTGTAATGAAATACCCCACAGCCACATCCGTTGTTTGCCTCTTTTAAAATCCATTGGGAATCTAATATCATGCAGCAGTCTAAAATGTAAATTACAACTATGCTGGCCATACACTATACAATTATCTGTCAGATATCTGTCCAATCTGGCTGGTTGGAATGAAAATCTGGTAATGTATGGGAGCAAATGACAGTCGACTATTTGCTCACTAACACTGAAAAACAGCCAAAAATGGTCGTTCAGACAAATAGGTTAAATCAGATGAATTTAACCTATTTGAACAATCCATTTTAACCATTTTCCAGTGTTTGGGAACATATAGTCGAATGTCATTTTCTCCCATACATTACCAGGTTTTCATTCCAACCAGTCAGATTGGACAGATATCTGACAAATAATTGTATAGTGTATGGCCAGCATAAGTCATTCAAATAGATAGCTGCAGCTTGATATATCATATAGCCACAATGCCTGCATTTGGCTGTCATTGACCAGTGCTGGAATGCTTGTCAAAATAGTAGCTGTAGTAGATCACTAAGAGAAACTGTTATAACACTCTCTCCCATTTTACTATATAAGCAGAATGTTCACTCTTAGTATCTGACTGGAGACCTTGAAGCAGTGTGCACTATGTTACCAGTGCACTACACCTGTATGTGTGGATTTCTCTGAAAGTAATATGACAGTATGATGGGATACTTGGCAGATGCTGACCTGCATAATGCTCTATTTCAGCTGTGTTGGGAAACTGTCATGCCCACTGAAGGGTTCATCTGCCCTGATTAATGCAGATGGGGTTTATTTAATAAAGGAAGAAAATCCTTAAAGGAATTCTCCCTATATATCCTAAAGTGTTACCGCCAGCTATTGCCAGCAGTAGTACCCGCCGAAGAAACTATTCGCCGGGTTCCTCTAGAGAAAGCTTTCCCATAGGGAAGAAGGATTGCGGCAGTTCATATACCGCCTCAATCCTCTTATTGCTATCATCCTGCATTTTTTTCTGAACAGAATAAGTTGATTTATATATATATTTTTTTTAAATGTTTATCTTCATTTTGGTACTTTTTATTATTTTTTGTCAAAAGTGGAAATGGAATCTCAAGTCCAGGCCACTGCACATGTTGGAACTGGCAAAGCATGCACAGATGTACAGATGTATGCAGGTGTGGCTGGTTAAATGGTTACAATAAACAAAATAGTGATTACACTAAGAACATAGCGCTCCCCCTGTAAGTATATTTGTATAAAACTTAAAGGTTCCAGAGTGTTATTCACACAACTAAGGGTAAAAAATAGTCACGGTAAATACTCTTTCAAATAAAACAGCACAGGACTGTTCAGTATAAACTTGATTGGGAAAATCCCTTTATAATAGGTTGGTTGTAATTTAGATGTGTTCTTCTTTCATTCCTCCACAATCTGTAAGACAGTGCCTCCCTTCTCTTTGTACCTCACTAAGCTCTGAAAAGTGATAAATTGGAGAGTGATAAACCACCAGCCAATCAGCTGCTGCCATTTTTCAAACACAGCCTGTATCATGACAGTTGGGAGCTGATTGGCTGGCAGTTTATCACTCTCCACTTTATCACTTTTCAGAGCTTAGTACATCTCCCCCACTGGAGTAACATTAATCAGGGAAGACACATAAAAAGGAAATAGTGCAGAAATTCTTTTAAAGACAAGAATTTGATAACACATTGCACTTACATTAAAATTTACACATAAAGCATGTAAGTGACTCCTCAGTGCCACACAGCTCCCAGAAGGATGATTCCTGAGGTTGCAAGATGTAGATTTAGGGTGGTAGGATAATGGCTCAGGATACCAAAGTCCACAAAAACAGGTTCACGCCACTATCCAGAGTCTGGTCGCTGGAGTCCTTCAGCACATAGAAGTCATAACTTGTAGGCTAACGCGTTTCTGACTGATTGTCAGATCATGCTTCTGAGGAAGAACCAATTGGTCAGAAACGCGTTAAGCTATAAGTTATAACTTCTATGTGTATTTACGGTGACTATTTTTTACCCTTAGCTGTGTGAATAACACTCTGGAACTTTTGCCTTTTATGCAAATATACTTACCGGGGAAGCGCTATGTTCTTAGTGTAATCACTATTTTAGTTACTGTGTCTTATTTGAGTAACACTGGTTGTTTTTATTCGGGTTGCACTGATTAAGCTGCACTTCCAGTTTGATTGCTCACCTTTCCAGCTTTTTTCTAATATACTGGTTAAATGGTTAGACTCCTCTTACCACGGCCAGTATTGCCAGTGATTACCAACATTTTTACAGCCATCTCTGGGTACTGGATTACTGGTTTAATGAACTGGCATGTTAGGGAATTTGATAATGGTCGTTAATTCCAGGAAAGTAAGGGATCAATCTGTGAGATCTGAAGATGGGTTCAAGTTTGGGAAACAATGAAAAAATTGTTTCATTTAGCTTCTCTATTAATAAAAAATTGTACATTGGATTTAATTTATTTATATTTACATTGTTCCATTTGTTTTGATTTATTTAAAAAAAAGATAGCAAAGATTCAGTAAATTTCATAATGATTCTGGTGATTTCCACTTCTGTTCTCAATGTCACAAGCAGTGCAATGCTCTCTGATACTGAACAAATAAAAGTGAATACCGTTTTACAGTTATATGTATTTTTCTCCAAAGGATACAGTCTCCAGAGGAGCATATCTTGGAAGTCGCTGGCGGCTGATCTAATACGTAGAAGAAAATTTGAAGGATGGGCACGCGGAGACCTATGAATCGTGTAAACTCTGCGAATGGGAGGTACTATGACTCCCATGGGAGCAGCAATGGGAGCACAAGTGACAGTGAAGACAGCAATGGCTCAGTCTATTCTCCCAGAGCAGACAGTCGAAGTTACCTGCTGAATGTGAGACCTGAGAACAGGTGGGAGAAATTCATTGCAACATATTAAATTCTGTACACAAGAAAATAAATTAAATTCTGAATAACTATTTTGACATGTACCACACCCAACACAATCATATAGACCTTTCCTCCAGTTTGGCTCTCATAGGGGGCAAATCAATTGTTTTATAGGGCACCTAATTAAAGGGTGTAAGATGGAGCAATTCCATTGTTACTCCGTTCGGGCACACATAGCCGCGGTTTCCGCTTGCAGTCTCCTGAGGTGGTGAGCAGAAATGTGCAATAAGTCGGGAGTTTTGGTGCCCAAAGCAGGACTTTAGATGGGTTAGCTGCTATACGCGGCTAAACGCCATGCTTTTGGCCGTGTTCATGTGGCATGGGCTCCTAAATGGAGGAACAATTGAATTGCTCCATTGGGCGCCCATTGTATTTGGTTGCCCAAAAACATAATTGAATCGCCCCCATAGAGAGCTTAATTGTGCTATTCAAGTTAGTAGCCTTCATATTGTGCTTCAGTAAACAAGGTAACTACCAGCTTCTCACTCCAGACAGCTCAACTGTATCATTTACTGATCACAATAATAACAAATGTGTGTTATGCTGTATGGATTGCACATTTACATTTTGTTATCTCTTTTGTCTGTCCATAAAAAACTTCTTTTATCAGGTAGTAAAATAATGCGTTAACACAACTAATGTACAGTAAACAAAATGTAGTTTTGCCATTTTTCTCCTTTCCATTATACAAATACATGTTTAGGTATCATATTAGGGAACAAAGGTGCACAAGATACGGCACTGCCATCACCACACCTCGTGTTGTTCAGTTGTAACCTTTGGTTAACCTATTTTTTTGGCATTTGTGCGGATAAAAAATGTGAGCACTGGTGCAGAAAGTGCTTCTTTATTCAAACATCACCACGCAGGGAAGAATGTTGGCTACACTTTGCTGTTATAAAGTACATGAAAAAATAACCTGGAGGTTTAGTAGGATGATGGTATGAGAGAGTTCTCCTTCCCTTACCAGAAAGACTGCCCAGTGATAGCTTTAGAAACACTACTCTCCCAGCACCTGAGCCTTAATCCATGAAACCCATTTTCCTTAATAACTGGTAATGTTTGTCCCCAGGTATCGGCTTTGTGATGATTAACCTAGTCATTTGTTTTATATTTGTTTTTAAATGTTTGCAACTTATGACTTTTCTCACTGCTGGCAGGTCAGTGACTATCCAGATTTGGGTATCATTCATGGACTATTTCCTCTTCAGCTGCTTTTCTCCATATTTTGGCCTCCCTTTCTGAAAGATAAAAACTGATTTCTCAGGGATGCAGACTCATATACACTAACTGTAGTTCCTTGTATGCAGGCCTGTAGAGAGCCGGTCCACGCCCGGGTAATTTTCGAAGACATGGCCTAATCGCAGGACGAGTTGTCGTGCTTATTCTTGGAAAAAAATAGAAAGAATAATTGTGTCGTAAAGCGACGCTGCACACCAAACGGGGGCGCTGAGAGCTCCTCATCCAGGGGCAAATCCGGGACGGGGTCACGATCAGTCTGATTGCTCACCCTGACCCCCACACAGACACGGGAGAATGCTGCTGCTGCTTAGTAGATGGGTAAGAGGGGGGGAGGGGGGAGGAGCAGCTCAAACAAGCCCAGGCTCTACTCTACGCCCCTGCTTGTATGAGAGGTGTTTTACCCATGTTTTCTTTGTTGAACACCTTCCTTTGCTCACAGTTCTAGGCTATATGTTCTCATCAATGGTTCACAACATCACACCGATCTCAATCATGGTGGGCATTTTAGTGTTGTATTTCTCTTGTGTATACCACTAACGAGAGCATCGCATCATCCCTTATGCCAATAACAAAGTCACACTGTTGTATATAGATGCCTTGTTTCTACATGGGAGTACAAGTGTAATCTCTTGACCTCTCACTACATCCAACAAGAATTTCTTCCACTGCCAAGTTGTGTAGCTTGACATGTTTTCGTCAGGAATATCAACAAACGCTTTGCACCTAAGATGTAACGTAGGTTCTCTCAGTACATCAAAGTTCAAATCAAAATTATAATTAAGTATAACATGTAAATACTTCCAGCAGCACATTGCAGTGCCCCAGTAGACATTATGCCACACAGAACCCCCAGTACACATTATGCCACAGTGCACCCAACACTGGTTATTTTGCCATGTGTGGTGGCTCTCAGTGTGCGGAGCCCCTAGGACAACCACCCCGGCTGCACTGTTATCAATCCAGCACTGAGATGGACCTGTCCAAATACTGTATGTGCAATCGAGTGTTTACAGTGTTTAGGGGCCTATTTACAGTATCAATTAATATTGGCAGGATAGCCTCCGAAAACCCCAATTTTTTGGGGGTACCCATAAATACTTAATTTCCCCAAAATGTATGTACGAGATACGGCAGCAGATATCGAAGCTTGGCCGTGATAGCTAATGCCATCGCGTCAGCCATTATAGCCTATAAGCTACTCTTAGAAGAAATTACCACCCATGTATGCGTGGCCAGCAGACTGCACATGCGAAGTAGCGCCAAAGGGTCCCGAAGAAGGGATGTGATCGCATTAGCAATCACTTCCCTTCTTACACACCGCAGGGACGGGGCTCCTTTCAGTACAGGCGGCTGATGACACATTTTGCTGTGAATTGCGTCATCTTTTCCTCGCTACCTGCTTTACAATGCTGGTAACCGCAGCATTGTCAAGCGGGGGTAGGGCCAAGATGATGCAATCTCGCCACTATGCCCCCGGCACAACCCACTTCATCTGCACTATGCACCCCACACTGCTGATGGCAAGTATGGCTATCCTCAAGTCTGCATCCACCTTAAATTATTCTGAGGACTCTGTCCGTGCAGGTCATAGGACAACATGCCAATTTCATGCTTCACTGCCTATAATATATGATGCATGTGATACTAGGGGTAAATGTCAATTGATTTGCATATTCTTTTTTATATAATAAAAATAAATTTTTTTTAAGACAATGAACCTTGTTATATTGTACTCACCCCCTGATTTACCAGCTGCTATTCTCATTTTATCCTCAAGTCTGCACCTGCTCTCAAAACCATTCTGTAGCATCAGTCTTATACTGCTACTAATGACATTATTGATGTATTTATTTATTACCAGTTATTTATGTAGCACACATATATTCTTCATATGCCGCGTGAGGAACAGCATTATTAAGCCACCCAGCTTGATTCACACTCCAGGCTATACACCTAGCTCAAAGGGCTCCATCCCAAATCAACAAACACCTATTGCTGTGACATCCTCTTGCCCCAAAACATAACTATAATGTTGATGAGAATTGAACAAATCACATAAAACAAAAGTAGCTAGCACGGTAGGTTATTTCCATGAAGTGTAATTGAGTTTATTAGTTGTGGATGTACTTACAGTATGCAATGATCATACCTAATATGTATACAATACTTGAGCGCTATAATTAGGATAATCGAATGCCAGCTCCCAGTTCCTATAATAATGTGAAGGCTATGAGCTGTGAAGGTTACATTAATAAACTAACAACACGGTAAGTATCTATTGAGTGGCAGACACCTGGGAACAACTGGTTCTGGTCTAGGATAGAGGATTGGTCTGTATATGAGATGGACTGTCAGTACTGTATGTACTCTTTGCTGTGAAATGTTTATTTGTCCCCATGTGTCATCTGATGGATACAGATAAGAAGGATAATGTTACTATATATTTATTTGAACATTTAGGGCCTGATTTAGAGTTAAAAGTAAAAATTTAGATTTTTTTTTGCATATACAAAGAAATGTCTGCACACTTACATTTGTACAGTTTTAGTTTGAGTTGCGTGATATCTTAAGACTTGTGCAACTTTAAATCTTGCATATATATGTCCAATGCAAAGAAAAACAAAGCGTTACAGTAAGTATTTCTTTGTAGGTCACTCACATATTGGATACTGCATATAATTACAGGGTTAGGGTGTTAGTGTTATATTAAATAAAAACTTACCCTTTTATTGAATATTAATTTAATATAAAGGGCAAAATATATGAAAAGAAAAGAAAGCTGCTTTAATAAATAGATAGTACAGAAATGTGTTTTTTTGCCAGCTCATTAAACACCATAGTAACAATTTAGTGCTAAAGTGCAAATGGTAGCAATTGAATTCCAATGGATTGTAGCCACAAATAGAAGAACAATGGGGTTAAGACTGTGAACATAAATAGAGCAGAAATCCTACCCTGTCAGTTCACACTCTTGCACTATATGAGGCAAATGGAGAGTTATAAAGTGGAGAGAGGTAAAGTACCAGCCAATCAGATCCTGTAATTTTTTCAAACACAGCCTGTAAACTGACAGGAGCTGATTGGTTGGTACTTTATATCTCCAAGGCTTTATACAGAAGAGAAAAAAAGATATGCCCAGTAATGGGGTAATCTCTATATTGAAAGAGCTAAACAGGACTAGAAATGTAGATAATTGATGCTTTCCTAAATTACATGCATGACAAGAGTCAACAGCACTCATAATAACCAGCTTAATGAATGTCACTTGTATATAGAGAGGATACCATGAAGAGTATCTAAAAGTAGTGACAAGCAATATTTAGGAATATAGAAAAGTAGATTGTGATGGTGACGGACCTTACTATTATCTTCCCCCTAATTTGATATAGATGCAAGGGGATAGATAATTAACATGTGATCGGTCCTATAAATAAGAAAGTGAAAGAAAATGAAATCATAGGGTACCAAACGTCAGTGCGATAGTGGGAGTACAATAATTAATATTTCGCAGCCTCCGTAATTATTACACAACATTTTAACTAATATGTAATACCAAAGAGCAACATCAAAGCCAGTTGGTGACACTAATTGGAGGTTGTATAGGAATTTATGTTCATATTTTGCAGAAATAAGACACAAGACATACTGCCCAATAAGCCTTATTTAGAAATACCAGACACTTCTCTTAAATGGCTTAATCAAACATTTTACGAAAAGGGGGATAAAGCTGACAGAATACTGGCATCTAGACTACGATCCAAACTCTCGCAGAACAATGTTCTGACAATTAAATCTAGCTCAGGTGTACCTATTAAAGATCCCTTACACATTACTGAGGAATTTTGTAAATTTTATACTAATTTATATAACCTTTTGTCTTCTTCAGGCAGTTCATTACCTGCTGTGGACTCAGTACAAAACTTCTTAGCCAGCTGTCATCTACCTAAATTATCCTCATCAGTCCTTGAATCCTTAAACATTGCAGTTGAGTCGCAGGAGATCTCAGAGGTAATAAGGAACCTTAAAGCCAATAAGGCCCCTGGCCCTGATGGCTTTACTGCTACCTACTATAAATCATTTGCCTCCCTGCTCTCCCCCCATCTTGCCACGGTGTTCAATGGTGTGATGTCTGGTGGTTCTTTCTCCAAAGAGGCCCTTGAGGCCAGGATTATTGTTATTCCCAAAGAAGGTAAGGACCACTCCAATTGTGCCCATTACAGACCCATCTCGCTGTTGAACACCGATGTCAAGATTTATGCAAAGATACTTGCCAACCGCCTGAATTCAGTGCTGCCTGACTTGGTCCATAACGATCAGGTTGGCTTTATACCAGGGAGGCAAACCAGAGACAACACTAGGCGAGTTGTTAGTCTCATTCACTCTATCAATTCTACTCGAACCCCAGCTCTGGTGCTCTCCTTGGACGCTGAGAAGGCCTTTGACCGGATATGCTGGCCCTTCATGTTTCAGACTCTGAGGGCCTTTGGCTTGGGTGGTAACTTTCTCCAGGGCATCCTGGCCCTATATTCTACCCCTTCAGCTAGGGTCTCCGTCAACGGTCTTCTCTCGTCCCCCTTTCGTATAACTAATGGCAGTAGACAGAGGTGCCCTTTGTCGCCTCTGATCTTTGCTCTTGTTATTGAACCCTTTGCAGCGCACATACGCCTTGACTCGGATATTAGGGGTGTGTCACTTGGAAAGTCTGAATACAAAATATCTCTTTTCGCTGATGACGTACTCCTAACCCTAACTTCTCCTCATACATCTCTCCCGAAACTTCTCAAGTTTTGTCTGACTACGGCTCACTTTCGGGCTATAAGGTCAACTTTTCTAAAACTGAGTCTCTTGCACTTAATATAACACATAAGGCCTTGGATCTCCTGTGTCACAATTATAACTTTTCCTGGCGCCCCTCTAAAATTAAATATTTAGGAGTCTACATAACAAACAGTTACGACACTTTATATTCTGCAAATTTCCCCCCTATGCTTAAAAAAATTAAACTGGACCTTCTTCGATGGCGTGATCTAATAATTTCCTGGTTGGGCAGGATAGTAGCAGTCAAGATGAACCTTATGCCTAGATTACTCTACCTCTTCCAGACCCTCCCTGTTGCTGTTCCCAAATCAACTTTATTGCAAATACACAGGTGGTTTGTCCAATTCGTATGGAAATCCAAACCTCCCCGCATTAGTTTCCTGACTCTTTGTTGTCCCACCACTGATGGGGGAAATGGATCCCGATATTAACCTTTATTACTATGCTACCCATTTAAGTCAGGCAATAGCCTGGTTTACATTATCTCAAATACCCCGCTGGGTTGGAAATTGAAACTAAGTTGTGTAATGTCTCCTCCATATCTACAATTATAGGCTTGGCTTCACCTGATAGACCCCAATCTGCTCGCTCACACCCAGTTATCTCCTGTACATGCTCTATATGGGATTACTGTAAATCCCATTTTAACACCACCACCTACCCATCCCCCATTACCCCTATATGGTCGAATCCAGCATTCTCCCCAGGTTTCAACCTTGCCCGTTTTTCTTTATGGATTAAAGGTAGGGATAGGGTGGTATCTAATGTTTGTGAGTCGGGTGGATGCGTCCCTCTGGATTCCCTACAGAATAAATTTAATATATCTTCTGTTAATACTTTTACTTATATTCAAATACGTCACTTTATTAACTCTTTTCCCATTAATTCAATTGTTAGATCTTTAACACCCTATGAGTCTTTATGTCTCCGCAATCTTCTCATGAAAGGTATTATATCTGTCATCTATAATCTTTTATTGAATGTTAATTTACCAGATACACCTGGCCATGAACTTCAGTGGGAAAAGAATCTGGGGAGCCCACCGGATGAGGGCACATGGTCTGTGGTGCGGGAGAGGGTATCCAAATCTTCTATTTCCACCTTAATAAAGGAAAATGCCTACAAGATATATTACAGATGGTACCTGGTACCTACCCACCAGCATAGAATGTATCACCTAGCCTCTGATTGTTGCTGGAGAGATTGTGGTGAGGCAGGCACCTACATTCACATATGGTGGTCATGTCCTAAAATTGCCAAATTCTGGGATGAGGTTGCTGTCCTCCTTTCGGACATACTAAAAATACCACTGACTAAATCTCCCTGGTCTTTTCTCCTTGGCTGTCCACTCGAGGGCCTCAATCCACATGCTGATATCTTCACATATCTTAAACGCAGCTCGATGTTTAGATGCAAAGCACTGGAAAGATATCAACCCTCCTCCTCGCCAACTACTCATAAATAAAATCTGGCATGTGGCGGCCATGGAGAAAATTTCATCTTATCTCCATAATACCTCTCAGAAGTTTCTTATAGTTTGGGGTGACTGGTTTCTTTATAATAACACCACACGGATCCCTACCCTCAGGCTTTTCGAACCTACTACTTTAATGATCATAATTCACCTATTATCTGTTTAAATCTGGACTCAGTCTCCTCTTTAACTCCCATGTCCCCCCCAACATATTTTCCCCCTTCTTTCTCTTCTTTCATCTTCTTTTTCGTCTCTCTACCCCCTACGTAGTTCTGTTTTCCATGTATATTTTCTCAATATTTTGTATTGCTCTATATGATCTATTCTAATTAGATTGGATTGTTGATATATGTGCTAACATGATATCATATTATTTTGTTGATCTGAATATTTCATGTACCTCTTTATTTGATTATGTATAGTTGTATTATTTTACTTCTGTAAATCTACAAATAAACTTGTTAAAAAAAAAAATACCAGACCCTTTAAACCAGAGGGTGACCAGACTTTTGGACTCTGATCTACTTTTAAAACTAAAACCTTTTGTGATCTACTGAGCCTGAAAAAGGGTAAGTGGTATGCAAAAAAGGGCCATGGCCGCGCAACATGGGTCATAAGGTCTGTCCTGCCAAAATTACACATAGTATAACCAAATTCAAATTACGCCACACAGCAGCACAATCTTATTCACATTACACCATATAGTAGTGTCCCTTATGCACGTTACGATACACAGTAGTGCTCCTTATACACAATGCCCACAGTAGTGCCCCTTATGCAATGACCACTGTCAGGGCTGCCATCAGAATTGGTGGGGCCCGGGACTGACAAAATAGGCAGGCCCCCCCCCCCAGGTTATTACATCCAGTCTCAGCCCAGCATTTTTTTTTCCCACTCCCCCCCCCCTTATTAGATCCTGTGTCTGCCCAGCATTTTTTGCCCACTTTCACCTTCCCTTATTAGATCCAGTCTCTGCCCAGAATTTTTTTTTCCCACTCCCCCCCTTATTAGTTCCAGTGTCTGCCCAGCATTTTTTCCCACTCCCCCCCTTAATAGATCCAGTGCCTGCCCAGATTTATTTTCCCCACTTCCCCCCCCCCCTTAGATCCAGTGTCTGCCCGATGTGCACACCTTTCTTGTCACTTACCTTAGTTCCTTGAAGTTTTCGGTTTCTTCTCTGCCTCTTCCCCAGCACTGCAGAGTGACGCTGGTCCAGCTTCTCCACGGCTCCTCCTACCTCAGGCTTTCCTTCCAGAGGCACGGCGCGACGTAATGACGTCACATGCGCCGACTTCAATGCAGCAGCAGCACACTTTATTGACATTCCAGGGCAGACGGATGTTGGTTGGTGGAAGAGCAGCCCGAGCGGACCCGCTGCCTCTTCCATATGGGGACCGGGGTGGCGGCCGGTACCAGCGGCGCTGGCGGTTGGGCCCCTTTTCTTCTGATCGCGGGGTCACTTTGGGCTGCAAGCTGTGCAGTGCCGAAAGCGGCCAGGCGCCGGAGGGCCCCCCCTCCTTCAGCCAGGGGCCGGGCCCGGGACTCCAGTCCCGGCAGTCCCCCCCTGACGGCGGCCCTGACCACTGTAGTAGTGCCCCTTATGCATGCCCCCAGTAGTAGTGCCAATTATGCAATGCCCCCTATAAGAGCCCCTTACACAGTGCTCCCAGTAGTGCCCCTTACTCAATGCCCCAGTAGTTGTGCCCATTATGCAGTTCCCCATTTTATAGCCCCTTATGCAATTCCCCTGTAGTTGTGCCCATTATGCAATGCCCCCTGTATTAGAGTCCCTTATGCAGTACCCACTCCCAGTGTAGTACAGGCCCCATTCCCCTGTGCAGTACTTACTCTTCACGCTGGGCGTCACTCCACGCCGTTAGCGTTCCCGCTTTCACTCTCGTAGACGATGCCACTGACTGGATCTAACTAGATCCAACAGGCGCGCAACCTCCTCATATCGCGGGTGATGTCATGACATCACCTCGCACTGCATCACTTGGAACGCTGGCCTCTAAATCGCTCAGAGGCTTCTTTAGTCTCTGATTGCTTCAGAGACCAGCGTTCTCAGTTGCTACAGCAAGTTGGTTATGATCTACCGGTGGGAGCTCCGCGAGCTACCATACCGTTAGATCGCGATCAACGTCTTGGCCGGCCCTGCTTTAGACAAAGGATTTACATAACAAAGATTTATTGGGGACAAATTCAAAATAAGTGAGAATTACAGTCACGATAGTAATACACATTATATTAGGTAATTTATTACAATATTATTTTATCACTATCTGTCTTTTTGGAATATATGTTTACTTTTTCATATGTTGTATTTATTTTGCCCTATATATTAATTTAATATTCAATAAAAGGTAAGTTTTAATTTAATATAACACTATAAACACCCTAACCCTGTAACTATAGATAGTATCTTATCTGTGAGTGCCCTACATAAGAATACTTAACTCTTTGTATTTCTTTGCATGGTTTGTTGTATAGCATTTATTCGTGGCTGCACCACCCCATGAAAACACACAAGAATCAATACATTAAGGTGAATGGATTAACAAAAATAATAATAGAAATCCTGTACGGATAATTCCATTTATTTTTCTGTATATATGTCTGATGCAAAGATGCAGCTTCCATCATCAACTTTATAGCAGGCCTAATACTCCTTCTACAGTAAAAGTCGGATCTTAAAAATACATGTGTGTTAACATCAGAAACTTATGTAAAGGGTATGATTAACTTGGAATGCCCTTACTGTACTGAGCTTGCTCATGAATACCTCTGAATCTGAACCATACCAAACATTTCTATGTGACGCAAATGGACTCCTAATCAGGCCCTTCATGCATAGGTGAAATAATTGCATGTGTTGTATAGAAACTGTTGCTATTAACCTGATTGTTGTAGACAATTCACATAATCACTCCCAAACCAGCTCAGCCGAGCCACCCCAGGGCATCGCTCTAATGAGAAAGGTGAAGTGTAAAGTAAGATAGGTCAGAGCAGCTACGGCTGCATATATAGGATGGAGAAGTGAAAATACAAATATAATAAACAAACAGTAAAAGTGTTAAAATGTGCAAAAAAGGAAAAATGTGTTATAATGCGATGCCCTGAAGCAGACCAACCAAACCAATCCAGGGAACCCACGCCCCAAAAATCAACCCAAAGTTGCACTACAGTATATAATTTGTAGTATTTACCTAAATTGTTTCTATTACTAGTGTGTATTCACAATACCAGATTCCATGCTTAAGTTTAAACCAATGAGGGAGGGGTGCTAGTCCAGGCTGAAGGTGTCTCATGCCATCAGGTGTGCAAAGAAGCACACTAAATGGAGTGTATAGGAAAGGGTCCTAGACTGCACACCCTGAATATATATTTATAGATTTTTTCACAAATCAATACAATGACAGTGTGACAATTGAGCTCCTGTTGTTTTTTTTTTTTTTAATCGTTTATTAGGGTTATCAGAAATAAACAGCAAAACAATTCGGTTTCACAATAGATACATTATCTCATAACAATATATGAAGCCATATAGGAAAGAAAAACCTGTGACATCATAATAAAGATTCTTCAGCTGTATTGAAATTGAAAAGGATAACATCTTAAGTATTCATAAAAACATTGAAAAGACGTGGTAGAAAATAAAGTGCAGTTAGAGGATATTTGAGGTAAAGGGAAGGATAGAAAGTGAAGAGGGGGAGGGGGGAGTATAAGCGAGCCGGAAAAACATAAAATAGAGTAACAAATTGAGAAATCAGGAGTAGACATAGGGATCATGGTTCACATAAGGCTGGGAAGAGTAACTGTCTGAGAGGAGTGAGCTCCTGTTGTTTTTATGGACTGGTTTGGTTAGGCCGGAATGTCAAGATAAAATAAGACCCAGTTAATACATTTTGGTTTGGTGCCTACACAGTGAAAAATGGACTAGTGACTTAATACACTTGCCCATCCCTAATTTGCAGCTGTATGCCATAGCCCAGTTGCTAGCCACATTTAAGTACCCAAATTTTTGTAACATTGTATATCTCACATTGCAGAAGCCGCTGTTTGTACAGATCACACATTGTATGGACTATATTTTAGCTCTGAACCCTCCAGCATTGCAGTTGAAAAGGAGTCTGCTGTAGAACCACCTTAGCATACTCTGCCTGGCTGTATGTTCATTGAACTGGTACAGACTTTATATGATTGTACACCATCAGGGGCGTATCTATAATGGGTGCATGGTGTGCACCCATATTATCTAAAATGTACCTCTCCGAGGTCCCGCATCAGGTCTCTCAGTGCTGCTCAAAACGCTGGAAAATGGCCACCGTGGGCATTTTTTCGGCGTTTTAAACATGCGCTGTGGGGAAATCGTTGGGAAAATGGCGGCCGCGCCATTTCCCTGGCAATCTGCACATGCGCAGTAGACTCTGGGCACACTAGTGCCCAGAGTCTATTGATTCTGCGGTGGCCGGCCAGCAGGGTCAGTCGGCTGTCGGCCGCCGGGGTGAGAGGAGGGGGCCTGTGACGGGGGATGCACACGGGCCCCCTCCTCTCTAAAGACGCCCCTGCACTGCATCTTCCTGGTTCTGCTCTGATTACATAAACAACTGGCAGAGCAGGATCCAGAAGAACCAACAGTATAAAGGCTTGAAAAAAAAATGTCCAAATGCAGTAACCAAGAGGTTGGGAGAACAGTATGTTCAGCAAAAAACTTACAATGCAACTCTGCAGGTACACTTCATATATTTATTAAAAAATTCAAACAACAAATAAAAATACACACACAATGGTGAAAATAAATAAAAAATGCAGTAAAGTAAATTGTCACATTAACTCAGCAGGGGATAAACAAAGTCTCAGATGTCTAGATGTTATTGATAGTAAATTCACAATGATCACAGTTGTCTTATGTATACAAGTCACAATATACCGTTACATAGAGAACTGATCAGGCTCCAGAGCTGGTAAAGAAAGTTTTATGATTATGATGATTCTTGCTAACTATTATACTTCTAATCAGTCAGTCCTTTTATGAGGAAAACAGTGGGATACCCGCCGTTAAGTCCCCAGTATACTCCGTAAATTGTAATCCAGAGTAATTGACCTGATCTGCCATTAAAGTTTATAGAATCACAGCCAACGAGGTCTTTCTCTGTCAGCCAGAGATCTTATATGCCTTAGTAGCTAGCTCAGAGTGCTGAGCTGTAGAAATCCAGCAATCAGTACGGATACACAGTGGAAGGGGAATCGCTGCAGCTCGGTTCACAATAGTGCACGTGACCAACCTCTATGAGCTGCACTAATTCTACAGAGTCTCATTATGTCCATTCCCCAACCACTAAGGCCCGTATTCAATTTGGTGCTGGACTTTTCGCCTCCTTCGCTTGTTTTCCAGGCGGAAAAGTATTGCGCGAGTGCCCGCTATTCCCCGTATTCAATTTCAAAGTAGGCAAAAAATACGGGAATTTTTGGGATATAATCCTAGGACCCCCCCTAAAGATGTCCAGACATGAGGGATCACTATGGGTACCCCGTTTTTACCTGCAGAAGAAAGTTGGGTTTTTAAATAGCTGCGGCAGGTGCATAAATGAGGCTTTGAAGAAGGTGACGCAGAAGAGCATTTAGAAGTTTTTTTTTGGGGGGAAATAACTATGGCCATCCAATTTGGGGTACATGAAAATGGGGGTAAGCATATTTTTAAGTCCCTGAAATGATTATTTTAAATTCTGCAAAAATGCACCTGCCGCTACTCCCGCAATTAAGAAAACACCTGCCGCATATAAGGAAACCCCTCTGGACTCAATTCCGCTAATTTAGAAATGTGTTCCCTATTTTTTTTTTAAAACCCCAAAAATGAAATTAATTTTTTGGGGTGTCCCTATTTTTTTTACTTTTTTTTTTTTTTTTAACACAGATCATTTTAAAGGGGCATTCCCAAGGGTGCAAGCTATTTTTTTAAGCCTGCACCCCTAAACCCCAATTCTGCACTTTTTTTCGCCGGCAAAAGCCTGGCAAAAAATTATTCCCGTTTTTTAACATTGACTTTTCACACCGGCGAAAAGTCAATGTAAATGAATACGGGGATATTGGAAATAGGCGAAAATTACATCATCGGCGATAAATTATCGCCGATAATGGCCTTTTCACCCCATATTGAATATGGCCCTAAGTCACACAATGAGGACCCGCTGTACAGGGCAGGTGTCAGCAATTTTTGACATGGGTATCAATCAGGCAGACATATGGTGGTTACAGGGTCCTCTTTTTTCTTATATATGTTAGCTGGGAGCATGACCATGTTTCAGCCACTGCTGTGGTCTTTTTCAAGCTGTGGTACTCCCATTTCTTCTTAACCAGAATAAGTAGTGGTGTTTCTCTTTTCTCTGGTTGATTGTTTAACACTTTGCAGTCCAAATAAGCCAGTCAGTATGCCATCTCATTAATTGAATGTACTGGATGAAAAAGTTAAATACACAGGTAATCAATTATAGAGACTACTTAACACATACAGAAAGACCATTTAAAGACCATTTAAAAAGTAGCATTATATCACTAGTTATAACAGTTTATTTAAAAGCATAACATTAACATGGGGCCTGATTCAGACCCGCTCGCAAGCGCATAGTGCTCGCAAGCAGGTCGATGTTTGCCCCATGCGCATGCGCCATGTCTGGTGTGCGCATGCGCGAGCCCCAGCGAGCGACTGTAGTTCAGTCGCTCCGGGGCTCGCTACAAGACGGGGTAGCTGTCGATGTTGATTGACAGCTCGCCCCGTTTTGTAGGCGGGTAGGGGGGGTAGTTGAGCAAACGCAGGTGTTCCCAAAGGAACGCCTGGCATTTGTGGGTGGCCCTACTGACATCACCAGTGATGTCAGTAGTGGACTTCCTGCTCTATTAGAGCAGGAAGTCCACTCGGGCTTGCGAAAGCTGAGACCCTACCACAGGGTCTCCTCGCAAGCCCGATGGTCGCGATAATCGCGACCATCTCCAGGCAGCTCGCAAAGGCTGCGGGTGGTCACCCACAGCTTAGCGAGCGGCCTGAGGAAAAAAAGAAGAAAAGGAAAAAAACAAGAAAAAAACAAGAAAAGGACCTGGCCTGATTCAGAGCGAGCGCTCGCCAGCAGCGAGCGGCTCTGAATCAGGCCCATAGTCCCAACATAAGTATAGCGGATAGCAGAACCGTAACTAGACTTTTTGGTCTAGAGAGAACATTGGCGACCCCCCCCATTTTTAAAAAGGAACATGAGATAGTGCACCTAAAAATGGGCCATGGCCTCATGGGGAAGGGCCAGGGAAGAGATAGGGGAGGCCAGGAGATGCTGGGGATAAAAGAAGAGGAAGCTACAAATGAGAATGATAATAAACAGGAAAATTGACAGGCCCAAACAGTGCCCCCTGCCCTGTGCCATGGCACAGGTTGCACCACCCTAGTTACGGCCCTGGCGAATAGTATAAATAAATCCCTATAGAGGCTATGTTTTATTTTTTACTGCTCATTTTTATTCTTATTTTATTTTTAATTTTTATTTTATATCATCAATTGACTTAGATGCAGTGAGTAGAAAAATTTAATAAACAGGTGATCAATTATGGAGACTGTTTGACACATACTAAAATACCATTTTAAAAAGTAACATTATATCACTAATTGTAACAGGCATAACATTGTCCCAATCATAAGTATAACGATATAAGTAAAAATACAAATACAAATCAATTCCTACATAGGCTATATATTTGTTAATCCTCATTTTTATTCTTATTTTTATCTATTTATTTTCCTTATTATCAAATATGCATATCCATATACACAAATATGTACAGACTCGTAGCCTAAACCTAACCCCCTCACAGCACCCTAAACCTACCCCCTCCCAGTGCCTAACCCCTAACCCCAGTACTTACCTTCGGGATCCCGGCAGTCAGGATTCTCGCGCCGGTTTTCTGATGAGTGTAGAGATTCCGGCGTCGGCATTCTGAACGCCAGAATGCCAGCGGTCGGGATTATGATTGCATCCCATATAAGGTAGACATATTGAAACTGAAGATAATAAACTTAAACAATCTTAATAGAGGGGGTAACAGATAGATAAATAGGGTACTAATAAGGGATATGACTAAAGCTGGGTACACACTAAACGATGTGTACCCAGCACGATATTGTGAGCGTCGGGACCCGGCAGGGGCCATGCTGCATTCAGGTCCGACGAGCGATGTCGCTGGCGACGCGCTGGAGTGCGCATCATCAGTGACATAGTGGGCACATAGTACACACTGACTGATGTGCCTGGTGGATCGGACGACATATCGTCTAGTGTGGACCAGGCTTAAGACAGTTTCAAATACATGTCTTTAGGGGATCTACAGTATAGAGGAGACACTATTATGGGTGGGAGAAGTATGCTCACACTTATTTATGGGCATATTACTAATTATTGGGTTTTGGCCCCTATAATTATACTTTCTTATCACCGCTATTTGCGGTAATAAGAAATGATCCCACAACTCAGCATTTACAGTCAGGTGCATAAATATTGGGACATTGACAGAATTTTCATATTTTGGCCTCTACTCACCACCACAATGGCTTTGAAATGAAACAAACAAGATGTGCTTTAACTGCAGACTTTCAGATTTAATTTGAGGGTAATTACATCCAAATCAGGTGAACGGGGTAGGAATTACAACGGTTTCTATAGGTGCCTCCCACTTTTTAAGGGGCCAAAAGTAATGGGACTATCAACTCAAAAGCTATTTCATGGACAGGTGTGGGCTATTCCCTCGTTATTTCATTATCAATTAAGCAGGTAAAAGGTCTGGAGTTAATTCTAGGTGTGACATTTGCATTTGGAATCAGTTGCTGTCGACTCTCAATATGAGATCCAAGAGCTGTCACTATCAGTGAAGCAAGCCATCATTAGGCTGAAAAATCAAAACAAATCCATCAGAGAGATAGCAAAAACATTAGGTGTGGCCAAATCAACTGTTTGGAACATTCTTAAAAAGAAAGAACGCACCGGAGAGCTCAGCAGCACCAAAAGACCCGGAAGACCACGGAAAACAACTGTGGTGGATGACAGAAGAATTATTTCCCTGGTGAAGAAAAACCCCTTCACAACAGTTGGCCAAATCAAGAACTCTCCAGGAGGTAGGTGTATATGTGTCAAAGTCAACAATCAAGAGAATACTTCACAAGAGTGAATATAGAGGGTTCACCACAAGATGAAAACCATTGGTGAGCCTCAAAAACAGGAAGACCAGATTAGAATTTGCCAAACAACATCTAAAAAAGCCATTACAGTACAGGAACAGCATCCTATGGACAGATGAGACAAATATCAACTTGTACCAGAGTGATGGGAAGAGAAGAGTATGGAGAAGGAAAGGAACTGCTCATGATCCAAAACATACCACCTCATCAGTGAAGCATGGTGGTGGTAGTGTCATGGCGTGGGCATGTATGGCTGCCAATGGAACTGGTTCCCTTGTATTTATTGATGATGTGACTGCTGACAAAAGCAGCAGAATGAATTCTGAAGTGTTTCGGGCAATATTATATGCTCATATTCAGTCAAATGCTTCAGAACTCATTGGATGGCGATTCACAGTGCAGATGGACAATGACCCGAAGCATACTGCAAAAGCAACCAAAGAGTTTTTTAAGGCTAAAAAGTGGAATATTATGCAATGGCCAAGTCAGTCCCCTGACCTGAATCTGATTGAGCATGCATTTCACTTGATGAAGACAAAACTGAAGGGAAAATGCCCCAAGAACAAGCAGAAACTGAAGACATTTGCAGTAGAGGCCTGGCAGAGCATCACCAGCAATGAAACCCAGCGTCTGGTGATGTCTATGCGTTCCAGACTTCAGGCTGTAATTGCCTGCAAAGGATTTGCAACAAAGTATTAAAAAGTGAAAGTTAGATTTAGGATTGTTTAGTTTGTCCCATTACTTTTGGCCGTTAAAAAGTGGGAGGCACATATAGAAACCGTTGTAATGTGTGACAGCTCTTTGGATCTCATATTGAGAGTCGACAGCAACTGATTCCAAATGCAAATGTCACACCTAGAATCAACTCCAGACCTTTTACCTGCTTAACTGATAATGAAATAACGAGGGAATAGCCCACACTTGTCCATGAAATAGCTTTTGAGTTCATAGTCCCATTACTTTTGGCCCCTTAAAAAGTGGGAGGCACATATAGAAACCGTTGTAATTCCTACACCGTTCACCTGATTTGGATGTAACTACCCTCAAATTAAATCTGAAAGTCTGCAGTTAAATCACATCTTGTTTGTTTCATTTCAAAGCCATTGTGGTGGTGAATAGAGGCCAAAATATGAAAATTCTGTCAATGTCCCAATATTTATGCACTTGACTGTATATTGTACACTGTGGCACAGTGTATGCAGTAAAGTTGTATCACTTGGGGATCTGATGAAACTCTGGGCCTGATTCATTACTGATCGCGTCTGCGATTACGCATGCAATTGGCCGATTGTTGCATTTTGCGCATGCACGAACTGGCCACTGTGATCGCGGCTGCGATTGCAGTGACTACGCAGACCCATCACAGAGTGATTGACAGGAAGTGCCGTTTGTGGGTGGTGACTGGGGGTGGTCAGAGAAACGAAGGCGTGCCAGTGCGTTTGAATGCTGTTGCAGAGGCATGCACAAATTATTCACAGCGCAGCCTGAGCACTCATAGCGTGCGATGAAGTTAGCAATCTAAGTAAGGTCAGAGCTTGTGCAAGTGTGGTACTCGATAGTAATGATGGTTTCGCTAAACAGTACAGATGTGTGTAAGGAAAAGTGGGCGTCCTTATGTTGTGCTGCGACGGCATAGTGATTGCAGTGGATTAGCATACTATCACAGTTGAACTGCGTGCGTAATCGCTGTTGCATTCGCAGTTGCGATCCTTGCTGAACCAGGCAGTCTGTGCTTTCCCTAGCTGCATATAAAACTATGTTTTTGAGTAAATTTCCATGTTAACAAATTTCAAATGAATTATGATCATTTATTGAAAATATTAACCTGTCTATCAAGGTTTGTTTATTTTTTATTTTTTTCATAATAGTTTTTATTGAAAGTTTAATACAAAGAAATGGGGATACAGAAGGAAAAAGAAGGGAAAAAGGGTAAGCCAGACATATAGCATATCACAATATAAATCAATCGATCTTGGTCCTTGTACATATAATTGATACTTAAACTTTTTAGGACAAGAAAAATGTTTTATAAAACACTTCACAACACATATAGATAAAATACTAAATATTCATTTAATGGAGCTACCCCGGATCTGCGTGAGGTGAACAGAGAACACCGGGAACAACCGGAACACTATAAATGGTGGAATGGCCTTGTTTTTCCCTATATTCTCCCCATTTAAACCATTTCATATGGATGGAATTGACGGAGGAGGAGTATTTCTCACCTGTTGTTTCAAAAACAAAATGCTTATGGATCTTGTTTTCTATGATTGTGATGTTGGGGAGTCTGTCTTCCACCCCTGAGCAATTGTAGCTTTTGTAGCAATCAGCACATGACCCATAATATATCTCTCGCCACGTGATAATTCCCCAGGATAGAAGTGGAATAAGGCAACTAGAGGCTCCGCCTGAATAGTTACACCAACTATTTTACTAATCATAAAAAATACTGCATTCCACAAGGGGCGAAGTAGAGGACAGGACCAAAAGACATGAAAGATGTCTCCCACCAAACCACAACCTCTCCAGCAATATTGCGAGACAGAGGGCCAGATCTTATGCAGCCTTTCAGGAGTAAAATATGCTCTCTGAAGTAATTTGTAATACATTTCTGAATGGTTGATACATTTGGATATAGTAAAACTGGAACGAAAAATAATATTCCAGTCCTCATCAGAAAGGTTCACAGCCAGATCCCTCTCCCATTTAAGCCGACACGGAAGTTTCCCTTTTTTTTTTAACATTAACATTATCTGATACTGATACCAGCAAGATATACCACCTTTGTGATTAGAGGATCGTAGGCGAGTCAGCAGCAGTGATGGGAAGGCAGGTTTTTTAAGTGGAGAAGGGAGGTGACTGTGCAACCAATGTCTCAGCTGTAAATATTTATGAAAGTCCTGCCTCGTTAAACCAAATTGCGTTTGAAGGGACACAAAAGAAGCCAAATCCTCCCCCGCGAATACATCCCCCAAAGAAGAGAGGCCCACCTTCGCCCAGGAACCTAAGTGCATATCAGGGATCAAATTGGCTATTGATCGGAGAGACAGATTAGGAGAAGGCAGGGAAATCTCTTCATCTAAGGAAACACAGGTATGCCAACATACTATTGTAGTCTGGACTGCTTTACAGAATCCCGGTCTGAAGGAGATTTCAGAAGGGGGCTAAGGTTTGTTTATTAAGCTCACTAAGATATATAGCTATTTGTGGTTGTGGGTCCAAGGATGTGTGCTGCATTACAGGGGATGTGTGACAAATTGCATAAACCTGGTTTAAGTGAGAGAGTTAGAGGGGTCATTTAAGATGCTAGAAAATAGTATCATATTTTTAATGTACAGTCATGCCTATGGTAAAACATCCGATAAAACATCCGATAGGAGCCTATTCCTGCGGTCTGTAAAAAGTAAACTTCTGAGTTAGGACCCTGACACAGCTACTGTGCATATGCATTTCTGTCACCATGCCTATACTGAGCATTACCTATGTGACAATGCTCAGTAATGACCCTTCAGATGCAAGTGAAAATCAAACCAAATTGCGTCTGGCTCTGCATAAACATTTACTTGTGGTCACTTGGTGGCATAGCAACATAGCATCAGCTGTGTGGTATCATGTAATCACGCATCACCCGTAAATGAGAATGTTCCCTTTTCTTCTACTTTCTATTAATATTATATTACCAGGTTGTAATGGAAGTAGAAGTGGAAAATTTTCATTTCTTCAGTAAACAGCCATGAAGGAACCAGGAATGTGAAATTCTGTAGATTATATATGTGTAGGAGCATATGTGTAGGAGCATGCAAAGAAGAACTGAAAATAAGCTCAGGTCTATACTGTAATAGCAATCCATAAATACAAGTTAGGTACTGTAACAGGAAAGTAAATCAGTAAATCATCAATCACACATCCAAAATAGGAGACTCTTATAATTTGGCATCAGAATAATGTGATCCTTTTATTTGGACACCATTTTGTTTCTAACATCAAAAAGATGATTGACAGAGTTCAGCATTTATACTGGACGTTGTGGCACACTGTATGCATGAGGTAAAGTTGTATCACTTGGGGCTCTGATAAAATGCTGTGCTTTCCCCAGCTGCATATAAAACTATGTTTTTGAGGTTAAATATAGCTATTCATCTTTGCATTAGTAAAAATGCTGTATCTTGTGTATTAAAAAAGGATGTCATAGAAAATGGCTGCCTGCCTTCATTGTGTAGGTTACAGATGCACTAAATCTATGTAGATATGTTATGCAGACCTCTGTGCAGTATTTTTGTGCTGACTTGTGTAGTGTCCTGGAACTGTTCTAGCGATGTAGTGGTGTACTAAACCTTGGAGAGAGATAAAGTGGACAGAGATAAAGTACCAACAAATCAGCACCTGTCACTTTTCAAAGTGACAGTTAGGTGCTGATTGGTTGGTACTTTATATCCATCCACTTTTAAACTTGATATAAATGGTCATGGTAAGTGATGCATATCTAAAAGTTTGATTCTGTCATTGATGCTTGAGTTCCAGCAGATGTGTACATAATACATTACTAAATTGCAGTGTTATATTTGCTTGATGTTCATTAACTAATGCTTCTCTGCTTAAATGTCTCCTAATATTTGCTGGGTTATGTTTGCTTGCTGCAGCCACTCCAGTGTCACTTGGCATTATAGTATGTCTGGAAGGTAAAACTACTGCTTTGTGTTTTAGTTTGTGCACTGCCATAGGCAGTAGTACACTGAATGCATGTTTTTTCTTTGTGAAAAGTTCTACATGGGTATCACTCACACAGTTACTTATGTTTAGCATTTTGCAGGGAATGTCAATGGTGTAGCATCCTCATTTGCCTCATGATCAGAAAATACCTATGTATGTCTCTCAAACTTCTATAGACCTACACTTCGGGCTGTCCTAGTCCGTGCCATGGTGTTAACGGTTACAGCAATTGATATTAGTTTATATATTTATTGACTTTTTCTATGTTCCCTATGAGAGTTACCTGAAAGGAGAGACTCAGGTGGGAGATGCTAGGTGCGTGGCATTGTGAATTGCATCATTGTATTACTGAACCATACTGTACAATGCTACAATTACATACTTCCCAACATGACCCATCCCAGAAGGGACAAATTGCTCTGTTTCTGGACTTTCCTCTTAGGGGCATATTCAATTAGGTTCGAAAAGTCCCGTACTTTTCGCATGCCAGACATCGCTGGATTTCCATGCGGAAAAGTATTGCACTCGTCCCCGCTTATCCCCGTATTCAATTAGAAATTGGCGAAAACGGGACCCGGCGATTTTGGACCTGGCGAAAAGTTCTGTCAGATTTGGGGAAATCAGCCTGACACCCCCCAAAAGATGCACTGACACTATAGATACCGCCGCATAGGCCTGCTGAAGGTATTTTGGGTACTTAAATGATCTCAATAGCTGCTATTTTGCGTCTTTGCATAAGTGGTGAAGAATAGCATTTAGCAGTTTTCTTTGCAGAAAATAACTAGTCCCAGCAAATATGGGGTACACGAAAATGGGTGCAAGCATATTTACTAAAGTGAAGTTTTAAAAAACTTAAAAAATCCACCTTCCGCAAGCACCTGCAATTTTAAAAACACCTGGGGCATACTTGAGGGCAGTCTATTTCGCTAGTTTTTAAGTTTGTCCCCCAACTTTGTACTTTTTCGCCCCCTATTACAAAGTCATTTTTTGGGATGTTCTCAAGTATTTTTTAAACTTTTTATGAAACAGTTTACCATTGGAGGGCTGTCCCAAGGGTGCAGGGTGGTTCCCGCAAGTTTGCACCCCAAAACCCCAATTCTGTACTTTTTTTCGACAGCTTTCATAGGCGAATCTTTTTTGCCTATTCCAATGCATTGACTTTCCACACTGGCGAAAAGTCTTTGGAATTGAATAGGGGGATTAGTTTTCGCCTGGCAAAATGACGTCACCGGCGAAACTTTTACTCAGAAATTGACTTTTCACACCTAATTGAATATGCCCCTTACTGTATGATTGTCATTACCTGTGCTGAAACATCTTATCACTTAACTAGTTCAACACAGGTGACCACAAACTTAAATTAAGAGGGAAGTCCAGGAACAGAGCATTTTGTCCCTCCTGGAATGGGTCATTTTGGGAGGTATGCAATTTGTAGAAAATTGCAGCATGGTGGCTCTACCACTGCTGCACAATGTAGCCATTCACAATGCAGCAATAGCTATATATGTTAATTAGCAATAGGGCACCGTGACGTAGCGACATGATGAATCATGACACCGGACTGCTCACTTCACTAGGAAATTAGGCATGTTCCCGGTGGCTGGTCTGCTTTCCCAACAGTCTGAGAGAGCTCCCTGAAATTCTAGAGTCTCCTAGACATTCCGTGAGTAGGCAAGTAAATATAATTAGTTATATGTAATGATTTCATAAGCATATTTATGTCTTCATGTATTTGTGAAATTCTTTTATGAGAGCCATATGTATTAATGGAGGTAATTTAAAACTGGATGTTACAGCATTAATTAGTTCTACAAATGGCTTTGCTCTGTAAGAGGGCATCAATAGGCAACTGGTTTCATTAAATCAGAGGATCAGGGTGTGTGGTGGTTGTACCTTATGCCTGATTCATTGTCTAGTCACATCTGTGTCCTGCTGAGCCACCAAACTGCTGTGAAACCCTACTGTTGTTGTAGTAATGTCCTCTGCTCCGACTATGGCGTGGGTATGTATCTACAACCAGCAGGGGCCCTGAATACACGGTGCTTAGCACAAAGTACCTGATGGAGGGGACACATATGGAAAACAGGTGTAGTGCAATAAACAAATGTTAGGTACCAGACCATCATGTGATGAAAGAACAATAAACTTTTTTTTACACTCCTCCATCCTCCAGCATGAAAAGCGTAATGGTTACAAGCTCTATGTAGCCAACTTCCCCCCAGTGCAATACTTGTAGCACATTGTACATGCTATATACTTTAAGTTTAACGGTTGCAAAAGCTTAGTTATACTTTCCTCTCCAAAGGAACAGCTCCAGTATAGTCTTAAGCAAATGACACAGCGGTGTAATGACAGCATATACCCGGTGTTGCTGCGTACAGTGGTACTACAGCAGGTCAGTCCATCAAATACACCATACAGGGGACTCCAGGCTTGAAGTTCACCACACCTCATCTCAACCCTCATGGAAGACTACTAAAGTGCGTCATATCCCATTACACAGGGACCCTCTCTCTTTCCGTCACCCCGCATACACCTTCTTCATTTATACGATCGTCCTCTATATACAGGGACTCTGCCTTTAGTACACATCCCTCTATCCAGGGACCTTTCATCTGACATGCTGGCAAGATTATATATTGTAGAGCTGTAACAATACCACTGCTGGGATCCTCTACTTCAGCAAAGGGTTTCTAAGGACTATTCAACAGGACTCCCCTCTAGCCACTTGATCATCTATCAAGAACCCCTCCCTCACTATTGGGCACTTCTCAGAAGGCTATCAAACAGTTATCCAGTATTACTTATCACATGCGGTCACTCACCCTCAGGGACGCTGAGAGGAGAGGGGGGGGGGGCGAGCGGGTACTATTTAACCGGGCCTGGGCCTGTTGGAAGGGCCTGAATCCTGCACACCCTTTCCCCTCTGCCCCCATAACAGAATGCGGAACTTCGGGCAGGGAGAGAGAGGATTGCCTACTGCTGCGTGATATGCAGGGGGAGCGATCACTCTCACCTCCCCCCCTCCCTGGGCACTGGGACCCCCTGTGCAGCGCCCACCCACTTCCTGGACACCAGCGCCCGTCTATGCACAAACATTTTTTTTTCTTTTTTGTAAGGAGGGGGTCTGGCCAAACCACACCGAGTTAACCACACCCTTTCCCAGTACCGGGGCACTCCCCATCAAATCCTCTGCAGGGGGTCTCTCCCCTGCTGTGGTGACTTGCTCACTCCATGCAGAACTCTGTCTCCAGCTGCAACCTCATCATCTCTGCATCACTCCCTCCATCTCTTCCCTACAGATAGGGACTGCTTATAATGGGGCCCTTGCCTATAGGGTCCTCCCATTCTTATATCTTGGGCAACTTCATGCTGGTTTTAGCAGCTTCCCCATCTCATATATTGGGGTACTTTGAGAGGAAGAATCTATCTTACGACTTCCTCCTTCTTACAGATGAAGGGGCATCTCATAGGGGGGTAATTTTCTTGTTGGACTTTACCCCTTAAATTGCATGTGCCCTTGTTGCAGTGCCACGCACCCCCCTCCAAAGTATAAAGGACTCCAGGGTACCACGGGACCTCTCTCCTGTCCCACGGCCACAGTGTAAAATGGCTCACCTTCTCCTCCCGGATGCCGGGAACCTGAGTTTTCATAGACTCAGGTCCCGACGTCATAGGCTGCAGCCGCGGAAGGGACGCGAGTGCGCTAGCTGTGAGGCCATGCCCCATTGCAGTGATGCGGCTAGCCCGCTTCACTGTCTCTATTTTCCTATCCAGCCCTCTACTCCCTGCCTTCTAAGTGACTGATGATGGACATCACTGGGAGGCTGGGCTCAAGTTTAGTGTCACCAGGAGGTGGGGCTTAGTTCAGGCAGCATCAGAAGGTGGGGCTTAAGTATGGGGGTAGAGCTTAATACTGCCGGGTACCACACTGCAGAAAAAGGTGCACTGTTTATAGCAGTGATGAACAAAAAACAGCCCAAGGGCTGCCTGCAACCCCTGGAGCCTTAATTTCTGGCACCAAGCTTCTTCCTGCTTTGTCATATTTGTTTGTTATAACTTGTTTAAAATGTCTGCTGATATGTTATTACAGACAGGTGTCTTTTTCATTATAGCTCAGTTGTTTATAAGAAATGCTTAACTCATACAGTATATAGTTAATGTATAATAATTTTAATGATGATTAATAAAAACAGATGTTATTCAACACATCCAATCTTATTTATTACCAATGTAATTACTGCCTGCTACACTGGGCCCTGTATATATATATATATATTGTTGTTGTTGTAATGATAACTAGTATTAACAGAACTTTACCAAACCACTTGTGATATATTCAGTTTACTTGATACATGTCCCTCGTCCCTCTTTTGCCAGAACCACATTTTGCAACATTATATCCCAACTGACTGAGGAGACACAGCCATGTTTTGAGACAACGTTGAAAGCCAGGGCTGTTTCTGAAGGATGTGATGCTAAATTTATCTGCATGGTGACAGGTAAGAGACACATTTTATTTATACACAAATTCAGATATAAAGACTTATGGTAGCAGTTTGTCCAAAGATCCGCCTAACCTGCTCTATTTGTGTCACAATGGCAATCAGTGTAATTCTTGAATCTACAGACCCTTAATGTTTCTTTATGTAAAGAAGAAGTGGTTCATGGTGTACACCCACTTTAGGCTGTTAGGAAAGGATTTTGTAAAATGATTCTGTGCCCATTTGTTTGCGTTTTGGCATGAGAAGAAATGACGCAAGATGGGTGTAATAACTTTGTCACATCAAAGTTCAACCCAATATCGCAGACAACCGTTAATCATTTAAACTTTTCTGTTTTCCTCCTAAAATACTATATAGTTTACCTCATAATAATCATATGCGAGATGACATCAGGACTACCGTTATTATAAGTGGCAAATTTATATTCCATTTATCAAAATGACCTTACAAATGTGGTGTCCCAGAGAAATGCAAATGGCAGGTGCAAAGTGTGTTCCAGTAAACACATAGAGAGGAGACCTGGGAGTTAATTTACTAACTTCATTTTCTGGAAGATTTCAGTAAGCAGCTTATTAAAACCAGGGCATTTTAATAGTTGCCATGTCGCCCCCATACCTGTTCTCGGCGTCACCATCTATCCAGTGATATATTCCAAGGTATGGCGCATGCACTGAAGATAACAAAAACTGTGGCACAGTGCCAGAGTCTTTGCAAGATCCTGTGTGAGTGCATATTGCCAAATATATCACTAGAAAAATGGCACAGCAGGATCGGTATAGAGAGGAGGCACCACCATACAGGCATCAATACAGAGTATCGGAAGGTGTATGGGGTATCCAGAGCCAATTAACTTGATGGGCCCATAACCTATTAGCAGAACTGTGTAACAGTGCAGTGCGCAGTGGTGATGCTGGATGTAGTAGTCCCCCAGACAATTTACCCACCAGAAGGGAATACACTTGGCCAAAGTATATATGATGTTGAGTGTGTTGCGCAGTTGTTGTTGTTGCTGGTGGCGGTTAATGCACACGTGGTACTGCTTAACCAGCTCTTAGGTTTATTGAACCAGGTAAAACAACAAGTACCATAAAACACAGAGATATGACAGGTATAACTGTAGCATATATAAGCAACCTGGAGCTTTAGGGTATCGCTGGGCATCTGAGCGGTAAATACTTTTTTCCAATATGAACTGCGGTTTGTCCTACTTTATCAAGCTCCAAAAAGCCTAGGTGTTCAGAGCTTGGCTCTGTTAGCCAACACCATTGTCACTTATGGACTATAGTATCGCTGGCATAGTATCTTCGGATCCCTCTCCGGTAACTATAGGCATCTAGGAAGTGCTCTTTGTTGAAAGACTTTTCAACGGGGAAGGGCTTCACCGGAAGTCACGGCAGGCAAGTATTCTTAAATGACTCCAATAAATCTGAGCTAAGTAATGTCAAATGGATTGTTATTTATTGGAGAAACACGCAGATAAATAATAAATAGGTCAAATAATCTCTGGAACCTCTAAGGAAAACATGGCTGCGTTGCCTCCCGCAAAGCAGAGAGAATCCCTGTAGTTACATCGCCATCACTTTATCTTATTTAAATTAAACCAGTGCAGCAAAAAGATCATGGGACAAATGTAATAGGGTGAGAGCTGAGTAGTAAACTCTCACACTGTTACATTGGTCGAGTTGTATCTTCAAAATGGGAAAACATGTGAGTTTGCCTGTTCTCGGACTCTATTACATTGGCCGAGTTTAAGAAGTGTGAGAAAACTTTAACATTTTCTAAACTCTCTCCCTATTACATTTGGCCCCATGTCTTTATCACACTTCATTGCAAAGTCACCCGGGCACCTAATCTGCACTAAGTAATTAATGCCCTTGCATCTCTGCAAATACCACTGCCTTAATCTGGGGTGGATGTGGGTTATTATATTATAGCCACATATTATTCTACCACTGTCTACATCCCTTTAAGTAAAGTAATTGCCAGCATTACGTCTGATCTCTCGAGCCCCTGTGTATTCTTCTCTTCCTATGAACTGATTTAGCTATGTGTTATTATAGCGTGTCTATTTAAGCAATATATCACAATGTAGAAATTTTTAGAGATGACCACGGTAAGCATGTAGCCAACACTTGCACTCTGCTCACTGTTGATTTGAAACATACATATCATTATACACAATTCTGATAATTCCATATAAAATAAGAGCTGCTTTGCAAAGATTGATAGAGACAATGAAATGAATCTGTGGAGAATGCAGTGATGCAATTATTGAGCTTCTGGGCACAAGGGGTGAAACTAGTGTGAAGTGGCAGATCAGCTTTCAAACACTGACGTCCAAAAGATAAACTATCCACAGGAGCAGCTTGGCACCTGCTGCCTGCTCTGACAAATACAGAGACTTATGTCAGCCAGGCTTCAATATTATAGAAGTAAAAATATACTCTGCTTTGACCATTATAGTATGGTGAAATTTGCCAATAAAAGTAGCAATTTTCCAAAGCATGATATACCAGAGTTATACAGCTTTCCCTGTTCTCATTTACACTAATCTCCTTTACGTCACTGCTCTAACACAGGAACACTCCATCTCTCTGACCCATGTAATCTCCCTTTCATCATCTCTCCAATTTTCCAAATGTTTTTTTTAACAACACCTTCCCCAGCACAGCTACAGCAGTTTATATTTAGCCACCTCATCAATACTGCTCATGTCTGTGTTATACCACTTCCAACACCACTCGTTTATCTGATAATTAGTTACCTTTACAATAAAGTTAATCTACTTTTTATACCATCTCTCCAGCATTGCTAATCTCCATTTCATATAACCTTCCCACTGCTTACAACTTGACTGTTATAGATACACACACCTTTTGGTTGCCTCCACCGGGAGGAGGCAGCCTGGTTGGCACTGTGGAGGGCACGGCTTGGCAGAGGTAGGCGGGTCTGGGTGTGGTGGTGGGGTGGCTTGACAAAGGTGTGCGGGGCTGGGATTACTGGCATTGTGTACTAGGGGCAGAGCATTGAATCGCGTCATCGGCAGCCTGTGCCGCTTATTGGGCCTGATTCAAAGATGGACGGTATTGCAGAGCCGCACAACGCACAAGTGCGGCTCTGCAATTCCATCCATCTAAGATGCTAATGCAGCAGGAAGTGTCTGTAGGAAACAGACCCCTTGCTGTTTCTGCAATCCCAGTGCTGCAACCGGTCGCGATGGTTGCTTCTTTGGCCAGGCTGCATAAGCTGAAGCTTCCCCCTCAGCCTGACTGGGTCCAGGTCTCTTGCGGGACCAGCAAATCTGTGAGATCCTGGCCCCCATATCTAGAATATAGACATTGAGATACAATATGTGGACATGGTTCTTACTGGCACCTTCTAACTCCAATACTAACGTGATATTAACTTAAGATATGTCTATAATACCCCTTTCAGACATACCAAGGGGTCTACCTGGAAATTTCCCAGGTAGAAGCTGTAGTGTGAAAGGGGGGTCTCGACCAAATACCCGGGATTTTGCACAGGAGAAATCCCCGGGTCTGAGGAGGAAACTTCCCAGGTGTTATGTCTGAAAGGGGTATTAATCAACATTATGACTGTCAACATTTTGACTATCTACTTTTTAACCAGTGGCAGATTATACCCCAGTAAAATGACCCCAAGTGAGCCCCGACTCCTGGCTCTGTCCCCCCTTGATGATAGATGCTTACTAGTATATTGCAGGCAGGGGCAGGAGACAGTCTTGGACTCTCCTGCAGTGATAAGTGGGAGATCTATAAAAGCTTGAAGAGAGATAAAATGAAGAGAGATAAAGTACCAACCAATCGGCTTCTGTCACTTTACAGGCTGTGCTTAAAAAAAGGACAGAAGATGATTTGTTGGTAGTTTGGGGCAGATGTACTAAGCTCTGGAAAGTGATAAATTGGAGAGTGATACACTTACTAAGAAATTAATTAATTATGCCTTTTATAATCTTCAAAAGATAAAGCTTGGTCAGATGTTGACAGGTGGAAAATTAATCCTATAACTTTAGTAAGGAAAATTATTTTAGAACACTAAGGGCCTTATTCATAGGTGGACACAGTGATGATGATGCACGCAAACGGCCAATGTTTTCAGCCTGCACATGTGTCCGAGTAACACTGCGCATGTGTCCCGATTGTTACTGCATGGTGACACAGAACAAATTTGGACGCCAGTGTGTGTGGATTTTAGTGGTGTTTTTGGGAGGTAACAGGGTGGTGTTTAGGCAGACATGAACATGTCGCTTCCATGTCACTAACAGCGGCTGCATCTAAAGATGCAGAACTGTTCAAACAGGACGCCATGTCCAGAAGGAGAAACTGCGCTGGTACAAGTTTTGATGGCCATAATCCCGACCGGCATCCTGACCAGGTTAGAATCCCGACGCCTCCAGGTAAGTAAGCCTAACTAAACCCCTACCCCTAAACCTCCCTCCTTGCAGCCTAAACCTAACCTCCCCCTAGTGCCTAAACCTAACCCCCCCACCCCCCGCAGCCTAAACCTAACCTACCACCCGCAACCTAGACATAACCCTCCCCCTAGTGCCTAACCCTAACCCCTAACTCTAACCCCAGTACTTACCTTCGGGACCCCGGTGGTCAGGATGCCGGCGCCGGTAGTTTGATAAGTGTTGGGATTCCTGCGTCTGCATTCTGAAAGCTGGAATCCCAGCAGTTGGGATTATGAACGCATCCTGTTTTGATGGTGCAAATAGGCATCTCAGTATGATCAAAGTCAGCCGCAGTATTAGCATAAAGACACAGGCGCGGTTATGTCGAAAAGATGCAACTGCATATGCGACCAACTAACAATCATCCCCTAAACCACTGTGATTATAAAAAATATAAGAATAAAATAAAGATACAATTTTATTAATTAAGAGAGTGTTTATTATAACTCTATGCTATGGTTTAGGATGATTTACAGCAAAATAGATTATCTCTATCAGTGTTTGTAGAAGCTCAGACTTTGCCAAATCACATTGCTCACATTGTTCATATTTACCTTTCAATATATTAAATTAATCCAGCTACTCGTTGACCAGTATAGACATTACTTGTTACAGATAATTGGTTAAAAAGCTATGAACTTAAAGTATTTTGTATGTTTGTTGTGGCTAGGTATATGGACATACATTTAGATGTACTTGTTTCCAGCTGTGTTTTACAATGAACAGCATGTCACAATTGTTATTTGTTTATGTGTTTTTAGGATACCCAGAGCCTGAGGTTACTTGGTACAAAGATGATCAAGAGTTGGATCGATATTGTGGTTTGCCAAAATATGAAATTCTCCACAATGGGAAGCGGCACACCTTACAAATTTACAAGTGTGTTTTGAAAATAGCTTTGCTAGCTCAATCCTAGCCAAAAGCCTGTACTTAACTTTGATCACAGTAACTTCATGTAATCTCTCTTCAACAGGTGCAGTGAAGAAGACGCTGCAATTTATCAAGCATCAGCCAGAAATAACAAAGGCATTGTTACCTGTTCTGGAATACTAGAAGTTGGAACAATGACTGAATACAAAATACACCAAAGGTGGTTTGCAAAACTCAAGAGAAAAGCAGAAGCCAAAATGCGTGAGATTGAGCAGAGTAGGAGACGAGTGAAGGAGAACTTTGAGGAAGGGGAAAGACTGAGAGCTTTGAGTCCTGAAAGGATTCAAAGAAAGAGAAGGTTTTCATCAGAAAATAAAGAGGATACATCATTGTCAGTGGCCAAAGATGATTTAGTTAAGGTTCCTAGTCCAGATCCAAATTCCAGGATGGAAGAGGAAATAACAAACACAAATGAGCAACCACATAATCTGACCAATGGCTTCAGCGTCTTGGAAACGCAGCAAAAAGAAGAGGTAACCACCAATGGTTATACTGTACCTGAAAATATAGAGGAAAATGGTAAAGAATTTCTGGCATATGTCTATGAAACAGTTGAAGTGATAACAAAGAAAACCACATTAGAGGAGTCCTATGCGAAAAAGAAGAAAAAAGATGAAGCTCCTCCCTTACCTGGCTCAGTGAAAGAGGAGACAGCACAAGGAAGCACCAAGAAACCAGAAGGCATAAGTCCTGCTCCAAGAAGGTCTCGATTTGGCAAAGATGTTGCCAAAACTGCAGACGGAGAAAAAATGGAGGTTCAGAGATCAACGCTAACATCTAATAAAAGGTTTGCACCTTCCACTGCTCCAAAGAAAATAGGAAAAACTATAGCAATAAAAGACACCAAAAAACTGAAAGATAGCATTATGCCCAGCAGTAAGGCAGTTGAGTCTCCCATTCCAAAACCAGGTCATTTACAGACTAAGGATGATGTAAATTTTTCTCTAAAAGAGATGTATTTTGGGGACTCTTTGGCACTCCCAGAAGGAGAAGTGGGTACACAAGCACTTGAAAGAGACAAGAAGGTAAAGTCTGAAGGTACTGCACACAGTGCAAATCCTTCAAAACCACTAACTCAAGGGAAAATGAAGGAAGTTCCAAAAGCAGCCCCACGGCGCTCAAAAGAGCAAAGAGAATTGTCGGTTGGACGCAAACCTCCACCAACAACAGTTATGAAAACTGAAGTCCCTGTAACTGCACCAGGCTCAAACGTCAGTCAGATTATACCAGCATCAAAGACAAAATGTGAACTGCAAAAACCACCTGTGGAGAACCCCCCAGATTCTTCTACCTATGTTTCAGTCCCAGTATGTGATACAATTGACCATAATTTAGAGAAAGTAGAATCAGCAGTGCTGGTTCCATCTGCTAATTTATCCGCTGAGATCGCACTACAAAACGGTATCAAAGACAAACCTATAATTTTGAATAAGGACAAGTCTACATTTCTAGAGTCACATGAACCACAAGCCTCGGAGACAAACATGTTATCCTCAGTAGACCCTGATGAAGTAAGTTTTTTTCTTGTTTACTTGTCTCATACAGAAATGTTTCCGTCTTAACTAAGATCCTGTGTATTCCATTGAAGGCACCTAATTATAGCCAAGACACTCATATGTTTGGACTGTTTAATCAACAGTACCATTCCACCCATGTTCTTCTGTGCAAAATATCTCATGTCACAATTGTCATGTGAGGTCCTATTCCATGGTATATTGACATGTGATGTAGTGAGAGAGATTATTCCACACATAACCACATAACATTGTTTTATTTATCTTTATTTTTACTATGTTTAAAAATTAAATTCTGTTGTAGAAAAAAAAATAATTAACACGATTCTGATGTAGTGCTGCATGGTCCTTTGCCAACAATAAATAAATAAGCGTAGTACTGTATAGTGTAAAAGTTATTTGTCCTGTGTTGTAATGTTACATGGCTGTTTATGATTGGCAGTGTAGGATGAAAAGAAGCATTCTTTCCTAATTTGTCAACTTTGTCACTATATGCAATGCTAAATTGCTTAATCACTTAACTGGTGCTGTCGCATGGGATGTGATTGCAGCCAGCTGGGCTTTTGCTGTCACATCCCGATGTGATTGTGCTATTTGCCTCTGACACTCAGCTTTTAAATGGAAATTCATTCTTCATCCATGTGCAGTATTTCCTTCTGTCGCTCCGCCCCCAGCTAGTGATGTAGCGGTCTGTGACAGCCGACATCACTGCTGAATTTGCATCTCAGAATGTTGTGCAAACGGTATTTGCTACCAAAAGTGAGAGTTGGGAAACTTCAGTTTCCCTTCAAACACTAATACACTGATTTCTGCTACTTCAGCTGGAGCTGACACACCTGACGGGTGTGGTAGGTTCAAATCCCGACAGAATAAACCCGGCAGAGGTGAAGATCCCAATCGCTGAATAAGGTAAGTATACTAACCCTATTCTACCCCCTAACCCTCCCTTAGGGGTGCCTAACCCTAACCTCCCCCCCCAAGTACCTAACCCTAACCCCCCTCTAAGTGCGTAAACCTAACCCCCCCCCCGTCCCCGCAGCCTAATCCTAAATCTCCCGGGGGTTGCCTACCATAACCTTCCCCCGGGGGTGCCTAACCCTAACCCTCTCTTCCCCTAGCCTAACCCTCCCGGGGGGTGCCTAACCCTAAGTCCCCCCGGGAGCCCTGACACCTAACCCCCCCCCCGCGGCTGTCCGCGCCTGGCGGCCGGCTTACCTTTGTTCGGTATGCCGGGCATCAGACTCCCGGCGTAGGTCTAATGACAGGCGTCAGGATTTCAACACCTGTCATTAGCACTTTGCCGGGATTAAACAGTCAGGAAGCGGGCGATCGGTATTTAGACCGTTGGCTTCCTGACTACACCCCCCCTGACATACTCTGTGCTGCACTCTGCATGTGGGGGATTAGGAAGGCAAATGTCACTGTGGGCTGAGTAATGATCCTTAAAGGACCATTGGTCCTAGGAGATGGAGGTGTTTAAAATATTATTCATGACACAGGACTCTGTGGATGGGGGGGGTAGTGCCACAATGTGGACTATGGATACTTGGGGTAGTGCTAATTAGAGTATGTCACTAGGAATCTACTACCACTAAGGGGGTGGGGTAACAATACTAGGGATCTTTTGACACTGGGGGATCTATTGCCATTGGGGTGTGGGAGGTAGTGTAACATGTAGCCTAAGGACATGTGTGTGAGGATGGGGGGATGGGAGTGTGTGACACCCCTAGGCGTATTTTTGACCTTTTTGTAGAAACAGATCATCTGTTAAGTGGTTAAACAATGTTTCTGTATACACCTGAGAAAAGTGAGCTGCAATCTTTGAAGGAATTTGTGGATTTACAAAACTTTGCAGAGCGTTTGATATGTTTGAGCAGATATAAGCTCTGTGAATTGCAACACGCTGTTTCATCGTGATCACCACACCACCAAATCCAGACCTCCCAACCTTACAGATTTGGGCAGGACAGTCCCGCTTTTCGTGCACTGTCCCTCTGTCCCACCCATGGGCCGCCATGTCCCGCGGGGGAAGGGGGGGGTAGTGTCATGGTTGGGTAGTCTCTGTCTCACCTGCTGTCCTGCATAGCAGAGCAGTCGTGAATGGATGCATTCACTATGGAGAGGGTCTGGAGGCAGCCCAGCAGTACGAGAAGCGCTGGTCATGCCCACAGCATGACAAAAAAATAGGGGTGGCTCATGACCACGCATCTGACTTGCAAGGCTACATGACACACCCAGAGCCGTAACTAGACTTTTTGGTGCCATGTGCCAGAAAGAGCATTGGCGCCCCCCTCATTTTTCAAAGGGACATAATGCACCCAAAAAAGGGCCATGGCTTCATGGGGAAGGGCCAGGGAAGAGGCAGGAGAGGCCAGGAGATGCTGGGGATGAAATAAGAGGAAGCTACAAGCAAGAATGATAATAAACAGAAATTTGATAGGCCCAAACAGCGCCCCCTAACCTGTGGTGCCCTGTGCGATGGCACCGGCCGCACTACCCTAGCTACGGCCCTGGACACACCTATTAATGTTTGCATGCCAAAGGCGCTCCTCTCCTTTCCAGTTTTCTCCTTCCTCTCCTTCCCAATGTTGGGAGGTATGCCAAATCCATAAAAATAAATACCCTTTGTGCAGAAATGAAAGCTGCCTTTAATATTCGCTAATGAGAGCAAAGTGGGTTCCTCTGGAGGGTGGATGAGCTGGTGGACTTGCCTTCCCCCCTCCATTCCTGGTCGTGTATCTCCAGTCATGTATCTCCAGCTAGAGGTGGTTTAAGAAAGGAGAGGACCCGTGTGCATGCTCCGTGCGCGCCCCCCTCCTCTCTGGCTTTGTGCCAGAGTCTACTGAGCATGAGCATCTCTCCGGGAGCATGGTGCCCGTGCCACATTCCTGGAGACTTCTTTATTATGCATGCGGAAAACACCAAAGAAAATGTCCGCCGCACAATCTCTGCTGTACTGGAGTGCTGATCGGCACGGTGCTCACGCCGATGTTCATGTAGTTGAGTGATTTATTGCAGCTGCGCAAAGATTTCTGAAACCCTACGACACATGCACTGCACAGACACAAAGGCGCTGTTGCAATCGATTCAGACGGTATCAGAAAGGTTGCGGGAAAGTGATGGGCGGTGATTGGGAGGTGGCAATTATTGCAGGCAAAAAAAGATCGTTAACTGACCGTATAATGGGAATGTCGCGGGCGTGTCAATGCAAGCGGCTGCGTCTCCAGATGCACAGCCGCAAGGATAGGAGGCCGTGGTTACTGGTGGAGACTGGTGCAATTTTGAATAGTGCAACGGAATGTGGCTTATAAGGATGCACTAATCTGTATTATAGCATGCACGGGCACTAAAAGTGGGGGCCTCAGCCACATGGATGTATATAAGGAAAGGAGTTTGTAGGCCATTTGCATAAACTCACAGACGGGCAACCGACAATACACGCTGCAGCCCACGACTCAGAACCAGCCCCATAAACTCCATATAGTTCTTCTCAACCATTTCCTTTCTTGAAGTGATTTGTTAAATGTAACTATTAACAATTAGGGCTCCATTGAGCAATGATACTAATTGCTGATGGCATATTTAGTTTAGTGTCACTGCATCTTGCTGCCCATCTGCTCATTGCTGGCAATAGGGATCGTACCACTATACATCTATGTCTGTGGTTCTCAAACTTGGTCCTCAGGACTCCACACAGGTCACGTTTTCCAGGTCACCCTGCAAGTGCACATGTGTCGTTATTACTCACTGACACGTTTTAAAAGATCCACAGGTGGAGCTAATTATTTCACTTGTGATTCTGGGCTATATTTATTAACATTATTTTTACTAAAATAAAGTGAAAAAGGGTGTTTTCACACCCTTTTCACATTATTTTAGTATCACAAACAGTTACTAAAGGGCAATTGGAGTAAAATTCGTAAAATTCTACTCCAACCCCTAAGTATTACTTATTTTTAGTAATCATATCGCATTTCCCATAATTGTATTGGAAAATGTGATCTGGCCAAAGTTACTAAATATAAATTGTAAAAAAATACCGGAGAAAGCCCTGAGATAATAACGCCACCTGGAGGTGGAGTTATCCAGGGTCTTCCCCGGTTACCAGACTCCTGCTCCACTCTGAAGGTGAAAGCAGAGCCTGGAGCTGGCCCTAGTGATCAGCTGTGTGGTCTAAACAGACCACACGCTGATCTCTGCTAAACAAAAGTAAAAAAAAAAAAAAATTACCTGACTCCAGGGACCAGTGATGCGGGCTCCAGTGATGTCCTCCCTCCGGTCAGCTGGTCTCCCATACTGCAAAGCGGCCCGGTCGTCACCTGACAGGGTCCCAGTGCAGTATGGGATGTCAGCTGACCGGAGGACATGGAGGACATCACCGGTAAGTGTAATTAAGGGAGAGGGGGGGTCGCGGAGGGGGGGGGGCACGGGGGGCCGCGATCAAGGGGGTGGGGCTTAGCAACGGGGCAGGGCTTAGCGCCGGGGGGGCAGCAGCGGCTGCCGGTCGGCGCATGCGCGGGACACTTGTCACGGTATTTTTTCTGCGAAAATACCGTGACTAGTGTGCGGAGGGGATTCGCAGGGACAGAGCTTTCTCACAAGCTCTGTCCCTGCAAGGGATTTGTAGTAAATCCCTGTGATATTGCCTGAATTCACAAAGCGAATTCACTCGGTAATATCACACTACAATCTGCATTACAAATGCGGATTGTAGTAAATAGAGCCCTCTGTGAGGTGTTCAAAGGAAATAGAGAGAAAGGAAAATCAGGTAAATTAGTGCACTCTATCTCCAAATAAAATGAATGCATAAAAACTTAATTTATTGGATATGCTTTAAAATGACACTGTTGAACACTGATAAAGTTTCATATATAGATGTCCAAATAAATTCATAAAATAGAAAGTGAGCGAAATATAAGATAACATTTTTTACAGAAAGACAGTGGCCCTGATTCAGAGCCGCTCGTAAGCGGCCGCTCGTTCGTTCTGACCGATGTTCGCACATCTGCGCAGACCTTCATGCAATCATGTGCAGTTTTTAAATGTATGTGATATTTCATCTCTCATCCTGCCTACTGCATATATACTCTGCACAGACCTTCATGCAATCATGTGCAGTTTTTAAATGTATGTGATATTTCATCTCTTGCATAGAATTGTTTTTACATGTATAGTCTATATTGTTCAGTGAAGCATAGTTTATGGTATATATCTGGCCTGGCTTTTGCTCCAACTCAGATCAAGTTATCTCCTTTGATCACACAGAGCAATTGAGTCAGTTGTAGCCTGTCTTAATCAAGGATACCACTCCTTTATATTCAGTCTAGGGGCAGCTGGGGCTGTTTGCAGCTGGGGCTAAAAACACCAAGTGTTAAATGCACAAAGTGTGATTACATAACAGTTAATCAAACAGTTGAACAAACATTGACCAACATCGAAGGTAATTTCAGATTAAGAAACTGATTGCTTTAAAATTTGTCTAAAAATAACAAACCTAAAACTCACCATGTACTACACATTTCTTTTTATCAACTCTCTCCTTTGTATTTTCTCTAAGGATATAACATCCCTAACTCTCCCTGCATCTCCCCTCTCTGGGCACACTGCCGCCCTATTGAGTCACTCACCTCCTCTAAAAACTAATGAGCTTTCTTTTCATCAAAAATTGACAATTACAGCCTCATTGTGTCACTATAAAAAACTTTTACACACCTACAACTATATCTACTTCTCCATCCTTCTGCTTTTATTATCTGGTGACATATCACCAAATCCAGGCCCCTCACACATACAGCGGATTTACTATGGAATATATATCCTGCAAACGTCACATGTCTCCCATCACCCTCCAAATCAATAAATGTGCCTTATAGAATTCACACTTGATCACAACTTATTATTTTACATCTGAACATCTCTTTACAATAACTGCTTTCACCAATTTCGACATTTACCTGAGACTGCTGGTTCACACGTTAACCACACTCTCTAAATAGCCCCACATTAAGTGGCTTCTGCCACCCGTCAGACTTCACGTAAACTGATATAACAGCCATGGCTTTCCACAAACACCTACAAAAACTGCCTCTTAAAGTAGAATGTCAGTGGCGTAAATCTTAATTCAAATTACTTCCACACATACTGCAAAATAGGAATCCAGCCATCTGTCATCCTAACCCTCTGTCCTACGCTTACTGTCTACCCCATCTGTGTCACCCCTGTCTGTCTGCCCATCCCCTTTAGAATGTAAGCTCTCGCGAGCAGGGCCCTCTATCCTCTTGTGCTTATCCTTTCTTTACTTATACTATCTGCTCTATACTCAAAAGCACCTAACCCGTGACTTTTGCCATCCTGCTTCTGTTGCAGCAGTGTTTATATACCATGTACTTGTCTTGTAGTGTCTTAAACTGTATGACACTGTTTTCTTGTTCTGTTCAACTGTTTATGTACTATGTTTCTGTACTATGTAAGGCGCTGCGGAACCCTTGTGGCGCCATATAAATAAAGGATAATAATAATGTGTACGGATTTTAATTAGGGGTGAGCGGGTTCGGATTTCTGAAATCCGAACCCCCCCGATCCGAGGCAGATCCGAGTCAGGCTCAACTTTTCCCGCCTGACTCGGATCTGAAATCGAGGCAAAACGTCATCATCCCGCCTTCCGGGTCTCGCGGGTTTTGGATCCTATATAAGGTACCCGCGTCGGCGCCATTTTCTCACTCGGCTGTGGACAGTGAAGAGGGAGGGTGGGAGTTAGGGCTGGCTGGGCTGTGTAGTGTAGTGTAGTGCAGAGTAGTGTTGTGCTGTGCTGTGCAGCGCTGCTGTTGTCCATAGGGGCTGTGTCCACTACTTCAAAGTCCATAGGGGCAGGCTGTGTTGTGCTGTGCTGCTGTTGTTAATAGGGGCTGTGTCCACTACTTCAAAGTCCTTAGGGGCTGGCTGGACTGTGTTGTGCAGTCAGTTGTCCATAGGGGCTGTGTCCACTCCAAAGTCCTGTGCAGTGTACTAGTCCTAAAGGGGTGCTGTAGTGTTGTCCAGGGGGTGCTCTGTTCATCAGGGGTGCTCCCCCCAAGTACTAAAAAAAATATATTTTTTCTGTGTTTGTGAATTGTGTGCGCAGTAGCCGCACGTGCATCAACAAAGTAGTGCCAAGCGTGCGCCTGTGTCATAAGTAAAGGGCACGCTGGCTTGACCGTTAAAGGGTGCTGTAACCCCCAAAGTACACTCCAAACCAAATAAAAAAATATTTTCTGTGTTTGTGAATTGTGTGCGCAGTAGCCGCACGTGCATCAACAAAGTAGTGCTAAGTGTGCGCCTGTATCATAAGTAAAGGGCCGGCTGGCTTGAGCGGTAAAGGGTGCTGTAACCCCCAAAGTACACTCCAAACCAAATAAAAAAATATTTTCTGTGTTTGTGAATTGTGTGCGCAGTAGCCGCACGTGCATCAACAAAGTAGTGCCAAGCGTGCGCCTGTGTCATAAGTAAAGGGCCGGCTGGCTTGACCGTTAAAGGGTGCTGTAACCCCCAAAGTACACTCGAAACCAAATAAAAAAATATTTTCTGTGTTTGTGAATTGTGTGTGCAGTAGCCGCACGTGCATCAACAAAGGAGCAGTGCCAAGTGTGCGCCTGTGTCCCATAAGTAAAGAGCCAGCTGGCTCATTTCTTAAAGGGTGGTGTAACCCACAAGGTGCACTACTTTCCAGCAAAAATAAAAAAATATTTTCTGTGTTTGTGTGCGCCTTAGCCGCACGTATATATCAAATCGATATAACATAAATGGAGGACCAAACTTTCTCCGATAAAAATAAAATAGAGAAAGATCAAGAACCACTTCCTCCTAGTGCTGAAGCTGCTGCCACTAGTCATGACATAGATGATAACATGCCATCAACGTCGTCTGCCAAGGCCGATGCCCAATGTCATAGTAGAAGCCACATACAATCCCAAATGACAAAGTTCAGGAAAATGACCTTAAAAAAAACATTTAAATCATCTGAAGAGAAACGTAAACTTGCCAATATGCCATTTATGACACGGAGTGGCAAGGAACGGCTAAGGTCTTTCCCTATGACTAGTGTGTGTCATACTAGTATGACTAGTATGTTCATGACTAGTGGTTCAGCTTCACATGACTATGGAAGTCCTCCTCCCGCTAAAAAAATCAAACGAGATAAGCTGGCAAAAGCACAGCAAAGAACTGTGCGTTCTAAGAAGATATCACAAATCCCCAAGGAGAGTCCAAGTGTGGTGGCGGTTGCGATGCCTGACCTTCCCAGCACTGGACGGGAAGAGGTGGCTCTTTCCACCATTTGCACGCCCCCTGCAAGTGCTGAAAGGAGCACCCACAGTCCACTTGCTGATATGCAAATTGAAGATGTCACTGTTGAAGTACAACAGGATGAGGATAATGGTGTAGCTGGCGCTGAGGAGGAAGTTGGCGAGGAGGATTCTGATGGTGATGTGGTTTGTTTAAATCAGGCTCCGGGGGAGACAGTTGTTGTCCGCGGGATGAAAAAGCCCATCACGGTCATGCCTGGGCAGAAGACCAAACATTCCACCTCTTTGGTCTGGCAATATTTCTATCCAAATCCGGACAACAACTGTCTTGCCATATGTACCATATGTAAAGGTGGAATAAGTAGCGGTAGGGACGTTAACCACCTAGGAACATCCTCCCTTATACGGCACCTGCAGCGCGTTCATAATAAGTTACTGTCAAGTTCAGAAACTTTGGCTAAGACCGTAAGCAGTCCAGGGACACCTAAATCCTGTTGTCCTGTTGTATCCAAGCGCCTGCAAACCACACCGTCAACTCCCTCCTCGTCAATTTCCTCCTTAGTCAGGATCGGAAGTAGTCCTGCAGGCCATGTCACTGGCATGACTGACTCTCCTATCCGGGATTCCTCCGGAGGATCCTGCATTGCTACGCCTCCTGCTGCCGCTGCTGCTGTTGCTGCTGCTGGGAGTCGTTCATCATCCCAGAGAGGAAGTAGGAACACCACTACTTTTACTAAACAATTGACCCTCCAACAGTCCTTAGCGAGGAGGATGAAGTACGACAGCAGTCATCCTGAAGCAAAACGTATAACTGAGGCCTTGACTGCTATGTTGGTGTTAGACGTGCGTCCGGTATCTGCCATTAGTGCAGTGGCATTTAGACAATTGATGGAGGTAGTATGTCCCCAGTTCCAAATCCCGTCTAGATTCCACTTCACTAGGCAGGCGATACCGAGACTGTACAGAAACATCAGAAAAGTGTCCTCAGTGTCCTGAAAAATGCCGTTGTACCCAATGTCCACTTAACCACGGACATGTGGACAAGTGGAACAGGGCAGACTAAGGACTATATGACTGTAACAGCCCACTGGGTAGATGTATCACCTTACGCAGCAACAGCAGCAGCGTCACCAGTAGCAGCATCTCAGAAACGCCAGCTCGTTCCAAGGCAGGCTACGCTGTGTATCACCGGTTTCAGTAAGAGGCACACCGCCGACAACCTCTTAGAGAAACTGAGGGAAATCATCGCCCAGTGGCTTACCCCACTTAGACTCTCTGGGGATTTGTGATATCTGACAACGCCACCAATATTGTGCAGGCATTACATCTGGGCAAATTCCAGCACGTCCCATGTTTTGCTCACACAATAAACTTGGTGGTGCAGAATTTTCTGAAAAGCGACAGGGGCGTGCAGGAGACGCTTTGGGTGGCCCAAAAAATTTCTGGCCACTTTCGCCATTCAGCGACTGCGTGCCGAAGACTGGAGCGCCAGCAAACACTCTTGAACCTGCCCCGCCATCACCTGAAGCAAGAGGTTGTGACGCGGTGGAACTCAACCCTCTATATGCTTCAGAGGATGGAGGAGCAGCAAAAGGCCATACAAGCCTATACATCCACCTATGACATAGGCAAAGGAGGGGGTATGCACCTGACTCAAGCGCAGTGGAGAATGATTTCCGTGTTGTGCAAGGTTCTCCAGCCCTTCGAACTTGCCACACGTGAAGTCAGTTCAGCCACTGCCAGCTTGAGTCAGGTCATTCCCCTCATCAGGCTTTTGCAGAAGCAGCTGGAGAAAGTGAAGGAGGAGCTAAGACGGAGCGATTCCGCTCGGCATGTGGGACTTGTGGATGAAGCCCTTCATTCGCTTTGCCAGGATTCCAGGGTGGTCAATCTGTTGAAATCAGACCACTACATTTTGGCCACCGTGCTCGATCCTAGGTTTAAAGCCTATGTGGTGTCTCTCTTTCCGGCCGACACAAGCCTGCAGAGGTGCAAAGACCTGCTGGTGAACACACTGTCAGCTGAAGTGGAATGTGACACGTCAACAGCTCCTTCTTCATTTTCTCCCGCAACTGGGGCTGCCAGGAAAAAACTTAGCTATCCTAAGCAACCCGCTGGCGGTGATGCAGGGCTGGCAGGTCCACGTTTGGATATCTGGTCTGGACTGAAGGACCTGGCAACAATTTCTGACATGTCTACTGTCACTACATATGATACTGTCACCATTGACAGAATGGTGGAGGATTACATCGGTGACAGCATCCAAGTAGGCATGTCAGACAGTCCATACCTGTACTGGCAGGAAAAAGAGGCAATTTGGAGGCCCCTGTACAAACTGGCTCTATTTTACCTGAGTTGCCCCCCCTCCAGTGTGTACTCCGAAAGAGTGTTTAGTGCAGCCGGGAACCTTGTCAGCGAAAAGCGTAGGAGGTTGCTTCCACAAAATGTGGTGAAGATGATGTTCATCAAAATTAATTATCAGCTCTTCCAGGGAGACCAGCCTCCAGAAGGTACAGAGGGACCTGTGGTGGTGGATTCCAGTGGGGATGAGTTAATACTCTGTGAGGATGAGGATGTACACAACACTGAAGAGGGTGAGGAATCGGTGGATGAGGAGGATGAGGACGACATCTTGCCTCCGTAGAGCCAGTTTGTGCAGGGACAGATTAATTGCCAGCTTGTTTTGTGGGGGCCCAAACGAACCAATCATTTCAGCCACAGTCGTGTGGCAGACCCTGGCGCTGAAATGATTGCTTTGTTAAAGTGTGCATGTCCTGTTTATACAACATAAGGGTGGGTGGGAGGGCCCAAGGACAATTCCATCTTGCACCTCTTTTTTTTCTTTGCATTATGTACAGTTTGGGGCCTAGTTTTTCAAACTGCCATCCTGTCTGCCACTGCAGTGTCACTCCTAGATGGGTCACGTGTTTGTGCCGCCCACTCGTGTCGCTTAGCATAGTCATCCAGCTACCTCGGTGCAGCCTTTTGGACATAAAAACACTATTGTGAGGTGTGAGGTGTTCAGAATAGACTGGAAATGAGTGGAAATTAAGGTTATTGAGGTTAATAATAGCATAGGAGCAGAAAAACCAACACATTCTGTGATTTTAGCTGTTTTTATGCTTTTTTAAAAAAAAATACAGATCCAAAACACAAAACCCAGAACCCAAAACACGGAAGGGTGGTTTTGGCAAAACCAATCCAGATCCAAAACACGAAGAAAGATCCAGATCCAAAACCAAAACACGAAAAGTGGCCGGTGCACACCCCTAATTTTAATACGCATGCGCGAACCAGTCAGTGCGGCCGAAAATCGTTTGTTCGCTATATAGCGAATGCCTGCTATTTTGAGTGACAGAAGGAGGCGTATGTGGGTGGTAACAGGGGAAGGTGCTTGAAAACGGGGGTGTGGAATTCGAACGCAGGCGTGCTTAAAGGTCAAAACGGGCGTTTTAAGGGAGTGCATAATTAATACAGCAGCGTCATTGACCACGTCACTTGTTTTTTTTTTTACTCAGAACTGCTCGCAAAATAGCGGTTGAAAAAACCAGCCACAAGAATAGCGAGCAGTTCATACGCTGTTGGATGTACTCGATTAATCTAATAAATAGCGGACATGACGTATGGTGCGAGCGGCAAGGGGGCGTATTTTTCAAAATTACAACCGCAAGTTTTGCTCACTCGTTCAGACTTAGAGGCGTGAACAGACCGCAATTAGCGAACGGTTCATTTGAATAGCCACCCCTTGTTTTAGAACGAACGACCGCAAATAGCGAGCGGCTCTGAATGAGGGCCAGTGTTAATAGGAATGAAATAAAGTGATTAAAATTGCTGAGCACTGCTGTCAATTATTCCATCTATATTATGTTTATTCAAGTGTCAATATTCACAAATGGATGCGATTTTGTGGTTTCAAAAGAAGATTCTACCGTTATATTATCGGTATAAATAATTATCAGATCATTCAATGTAAGAATATGGATATCACGGATGTATAGTATACTAGTAGCTTCCTATTAATCGTGTGTGAATTAGCACACGATTAATAGGAAGCTACTAGTCTACTATACATCCGTGATATCCATATTCTTACATTGAATGACCTGATAATTATTTATACCGATAATATAATGGTATAAATAATTATAGATTCTGTGAGGTGACCTGAAAAACATGACCTGTTTGGAGTCATGAGTACTGAGGAGCTCATTCAGACCCGGACGCTAAGCTGAGCCCTCTCGCTGCTATCAGGGGCCGGGTATGCAAATTCTACGATCGCACTGTCTGGCTTAAGGACGCCCTCTATGTTTTAGAGAGCGACGGCAGAGTGAGCGCACGCCGGTGTAAAGACGCCCACTTTTCTTTTTTAGCACACGTCATCTCCAGCAAGTGTATGATTAATCAGAAACATCGAGAGCCATCAGAGTGCACGCAGCACTTAGGGTAGACCCTACCCCGCCGCAAGCACTGCGATCACTGCAGGCTGAAATACAACCAAGTGACGTGTACAATGACGCTTCCATGCTAATTATGCACACCCATAAAACTCTGTTTTGACACCCAGACACGCCAGTGTTCGCACCACCACTCCCCTGTTAACAAGCACCTTCCCCTGTTACCACCCACAAATGGCACTGTCTGTCACTCAAAGTAGTGCTCAGTCTGTGTACAACGAGCGCACGATTCCTGATCGCCATGACTGGCTTGCGCATGCGCACTACGACGCATACGCATGCTCAAACGGGCGACAATAGCCTATAGCGAACATCCGCGGCTTAGCATCTGGGTCTAAATCGGGCCCTGAGTTTGAGAACCTGTGATCTATAGATGTTGTAATGGTTTCTTCATAAACAGCTTACCGCTGTTTGCTAAATTTTGATCTGATGTCATAACCCCTTTTAGCATGAACAAGTGCTAGAGGGGTTATAACTCGTTCCTAAATAGAGTCCATAAGGTGCTGTGAAAAATGATATATTACCTCTCACATAACTTAGGGTTCCCAAGTGTGAGACCCTGCAGGTCCGGATACACTCACCCCTGCCTCTGCCAGGCTCAAAACCTTTGAGAACTTTATATGACTATAACAGTCAGTGCAAGTGTATGCAAAAAACTGATTGAATGACGCAACTAACTAGCTGAATAAATAACAATAGCAATAAAAAAAATGATTAAGTACTAAGTTTTAGTTTTATCCGAGAACACTTTTATGTTTTGAGCCGAGTCTGAAGCTGTCGTGCTTCATAGTACGTTTGAGTACTTCTTCTACATCATGGTTATGGAACACTTTTGCTACTCTCCATGTAAACAGGCAAAGTAATGCTTCCCAGTTAGAAATATCTCCACCATCCCAATCCTGGTCACAGATACCACTTCAAAGAGTCGGCAGAAGTTGTTTATTAAAGAGCGACTTCAACATAACCTTTAAGTGCCATACCTTGATGATTGCAAAGTAAATTATATCACCAAACTGGTATGTTTAAAAACAGATTTCTGATGTCTGCAAAACATGCAGCTACTTGAATAATGTGATCTATTTATATATATATATATATATATTAGGGGTGTGCACCGGCCACTTTTCGTGTTTTGTGTTTTGGTTTTGGATCTGGATCTTTCTTCGTGTTTTGGATCTGGATTGGTTTTGCCAAAACCACCCTTCCGTGTTTTGGGTTCTGGGTTTTGTGTTTTGGATCTGTATTTTTTTGAAAAAAAGCATAAAAACAGCTAAAATCACAGAATTTGTAGGTTTTTCTGCTCCTATGCTATTATTAACCTCAATAACCTTAATTTCCACTCATTTCCAGTCTATTCTGAACACCTCACACCTCACAATAGTGTTTTTATGTCCAAAAGGTTGCACCGAGGTAGCTGGATGACTATGCTAAGCGACACGAGTGGGCGGCACAAACACGTGACCCATCTAGGAGTGACACTGCAGTGGCAGGCAGGATGGCAGTTTGAAAAACTAGGCCCCAAACTGTACATAATGCAAAGAAAAAAAGAGGTGCAAGATGGAATTGTCCTTGGGCCCTCCCACCCACCCTTATGTTGTATAAACAGGACATGCACACTTTAACAAATCAATCATTTCAGCGCCAGGGTCTGCCACACAACTGTGGCTGAAATGATTGGTTCGTTTGGGCCCCCACAAAACAAGCTGGCAATTAATGTGTCCCTGCACAAACTGGCTCTACGGAGGCAAGATGTCATCCTCATCCTCCTCATCCACCGATTCCTCACCCTCTTCAGTGTGTACATCCTCATCCTCACAAAGTATTAACTCGTCCCCACTTGAATCCACCACCACAGGTCCCTCTGTACCTTCTGGAGGCTGGTCTCCCTGGAAGAGCTGATAATTCATTTTGATGAACATCATCTTCTCCACATTCTGTGGAAGCAACCTCCTACGCCTTTCGCTGACAAGGTTCCCGGCTGCACTAAACACTCTTTCGGAGTACACACTGGAGGGGGGGCAACTCAGGTAAAATAGAGCCAGTTTGTACAGGGGCCTCCAAATTGCCTCTTTTTCCTGCCAGTACAGGTATGGACTGTTTGACATGCCTACTTGGATGCTGTCACCGATGTAATCCTCCACCATTCTGTCAATGGTGACAGTATCATATGCAGTGACAGTAGACATGTCAGAAATTGTTGCCAGGTCCTTCAGTCCGGACCAGATGTCCAAACTTGGTCCTGCCTGCCCTGCATCACCGCCAGCGGGTTGCTTAGGATACCTAAGTTTTTTCCTGGCAGCCCCAGTTGCGGGAGAAAATGAAGAAGGAGCCGTTGACGTGTCACGTTCCGCTTCAGCTGACAGTGTGTTCACCAGCAGGTCTTTGCACCTCTGCAGGCTTGTGTCGGCCGGAAAGAGAGACACCACATAGGCTTTAAACCTAGGATCGAGCACGGTGGCCAAAATGTAGTGGTCTGATTTCAACAGATTGACCACCCTGGAATCCTGGCAAAGCGAATGAAGGGCTTCATCCACAAGTCCCACATGCCGAGCGGAATCGCTCCGTCTTAGCTCCTCCTTCACTTTCTCCAGCTGCTTCTGCAAAAGCCTGATGAGGGGAATGACCTGACTCAAGCTGGCAGTGTCTGAACTGACTTCACGTGTGGCAAGTTCGAAGGGCTGAAGAACCTTGCACAACACGGAAATCATTCTCCACTGCGCTTGAGTCAGGTGCATACCCCCTCCTTTGCCTATGTCATAGGTGGATGTATAGGCTTGTATGGCCTTTTGCTGCTCCTCCATCCTCTGAAGCATATAGAGGGTTGAGTTCCACCGCGTCACAACCTCTTGCTTCAGGTGATGGCGGGGCAGGTTCAAGAGTGTTTGCTGGCGCTCCAGTCTTCGGCACGCAGTCGCTGAATGGCGAAAGTGGCCAGAAATTTTTCGGGCCACCCAAAGCGTCTCCTGCACGCCCCTGTCGCTTTTCAGAAAATTCTGCACCACCAAGTTTATTGTGTGAGCAAAACATGGGACGTGCTGGAATTTGCCCAGATGTAATGCCCGCACAATATTGGTGGCGTTGTCAGATATCACAAATCCCCAGGAGAGTCTAAGTGGGGTAAGCCACTGGGCGATGATTTCCCTCAGTTTCTCTAAGAGGTTGTCGGCGGTGTGCCTCTTACTGAAACCGGTGATACACAGCGTAGCCTGCCTTGTAACGAGCTGGCGTTTCTGAGATGCTGCTACTGGTGACGCTGCTGCTGTTGCTGCGTAAGGTGATACATCTACCCAGTGGGCTGTCACAGTCATATAGTCCTTAGTCTGCCCTGTTCCACTTGTCCACATGTCCGTGGTTAAGTGGACATTGTGTACAACGGCATTTTTCAGGACACTGAGGACACTTTTTCTGACGTTTCTGTACAGTCTCGGTATCGCCTGCCTAGTGAAGTGGAATCTAGACGGGATTTGGAACCGGGGACACACTACCTCCATCAATTGTCTAAATCCCACTGCACTAATGGCGGATACCGGACGCACGTCTAACACCAACATAGCAGTCAAGGCCTCAGTTATACGTTTTGCTTCAGGATGACTGCTGTCGTACTTCATCCTCCTCGCTAAGGACTGTTGGAGGGTCAATTGTTTAGTAAAAGTAGTGGTGTTCCTACTTCCTCTCTGGGATGATGAACGACTCCCAGCAGCAGCAGCAACAGCAGCAGCGGCAGCAGTAGGCGTAGCAATGCAGGATCCTCCGGAGGAATCCCGGATAGGAGAGTCAGTCATGCCAGTGATATGGCCTGCAGGACTACTTCCGATCCTGACTAAGGAGGAAATTGACGAGGAGGGAGTTGACGGTGTGGTTTGCAGGCGCTTGGATACAACAGGACAACGGGATTTAGGTGTCCCTGGACTGCTTACGGTCTGAGCCAAAGTTTCTGAACTTGACAGTAACTTTTTATGAACGCGCTGCAGGTGCCGTATAAGGGAGGATGTTCCTAGGTGGTTGACGTCCCTACCCCTACTTATTTCACCTTTACATATGGTACATATGGCAAGACAGTTGTTGTCCGGATTTGGATAGAAATATTGCCAGACCAAAGAGGTGGAATGTTTGGTCTTCTGCCCAGGCATGACCGTGATGGGCTTTTTCATCCCACGGACAACAACTGTCTCCCCCGGAGCCTGATTTAAACAAACCACATCACCATCAGAATCCTCCTCGCCAACTTCCTCCTCAGCGCCAGCTACACCAGTATCCTCATCCTGTTGTACTTCAACAGTGACATCTTCAATTTGCATATCAGCAAGTGGACTGTGGGTGCTCCTTTCAGCACTTGCAGGGGGCGTGCAAATGGTGGAAAGAGCCACCTCTTCCCGTCCAGTGCTGGGAAGGTCAGGCATCGCAACCACCACCACACTTGGACTCTCTTTGGGGATTTGTGATATCTTCTTAGAAAGCACAGTTCTTCGCTGTGCTTTTGCCAGCTTAACTCTTTTGATTTTTTTAGTGGGAGGAGTGCTTCCATCGTCATGTGAAGCTGAACCACTAGTCATGAACATACTAGGGATCGACCTTAGCCGTTCCTTGCCACTCCGTGTCGTAAATGGCATATTGGCAAGTTTACGTTTCTCTTCAGCTGATTTAAATGTCTTTTTCAAGGTCATTTTCCTGAACTTTGCCATTTGGGATTGTATGTGCCCTCTACTATGACATTGGGCATCGGCCTTGGCAGACGACGTTGATGGCATGTTATCGTCTATGTCATGACTAGTGGCAGCAGCTTCAGCACTAGGAGGAAGTGGTTCTTGATCTTTCTCTATTTTATTTTTATCGGAGAAAGTTTGGTCCTCCATTTATGTTATATCGATTTGATATATACGTGCGGCTAAACACAGAAAATAAATTTTTTTTTGGTTCGGACTGGAGTGTACTTTGTGGGTTACAGCACCCTTTAACGGTCAAGCCAGCCGGCCCTTTACTTATGACACAGGCGCACTCTTGGCACTACTTTGTTGATGCACGTGCGGCTACTGCGCACACAATTCACAAACACAGAAAATAATTTTTTTTTGGTTTGGACTGGAGTGTACTTTGGGGGTTACAGCACCCTTTAACGGTCAAGCCAGCCGGCCCTTTACTTATGACACAGGCGCACGCTTGGCACTACTTTGTTGATGCACGTGCGGCTACTGCGCACACAATTCACAAACACAGAAAATAATTTTTTTTTGGTTTGGACTGGAGTGTACTTTCGGGGGTTACAGCACCCTTAACGGTCAAGCCAGCCGGCCCTTTACTTATGACACAGGCGAACGCTTGACACTACTTTGTTGATGCACGTGCGGCTACTGCGCACACAATTCACAAACACAGAAAATAATTTTTTTTTGGTTTGGACTGGAGTGTACTTTCAGGGGTTACAGCACCCTTTAACGGTCAAGCCAGCCGGCCCTTTACTTATGACACAGGCGCACGCTTGGCACTACTTTGTTGATGCACGTGCGGCTACTGCGCACACAATTCACAAACACAGAAAATAATTTTTTTTTTGGTTTGGACTGGAGTGTACTTTCGGGGGTTACAGCACCCTTTAACGGTCAAGCCAGCCGGCCCTTTACTTATGACACAGGGGCACTCTTGGCACTACTTTGTTGATGCACGTGCGGCTACTGCGCACACAATTCACAAACACAGAAAATAATTTTTTTTTAGGTTTGGACTGGAGTGTACTTTCGGGGGTTACAGCACCCTTAACGGTCAAGCCAGCCGGCCCTTTACTTATGACACAGGCGCACGCTTGGCACTACTTTGTTGATGCACGTGCGGCTACTGCGCACACAATTAACAAACACAGAAAATAATTTTTTTTTGGTTTGGACTGGAGTGTACTTTCGGGGGTTACAGCACCCTTTAACGGTCAAGCCAGCCGGCCCTTTACTTATGACACAGGCGCACGCTTGGCACTACTTTGTTGATGCACGTGCGGCTACTGCGCACACAATTCACAAACACAGAAAATAATTTTTTTTTAGGTTTGGACTGGAGTGTACTTTCGGGGGTTACAGCACCCTTAACGGTCAAGCCAGCCGGCCCTTTACTTATGACACAGGCGCACGCTTGGCACTACTTTGTTGATGCACGTGCGGCTACTGCGCACACAATTCACAAACACAGAAAATAATTTTTTTTTTGGTTTGGACTGGAGTGTACTTTCGGGGGTTACAGCACCCTTAACGGTCAAGCCAGCCGGCCCTTTACTTATGACACAGGCGCACGCTTGGCACTACTTTGTTGATGCACGTGCGGCTACTGCGCACACAATTCACAAACACAGAAAATATATTATTTTTTTAGCACTTGGGGGGAGCACACCTGATGGACAGAGCACCCCCTGGACAACACTACAGCACCCCTTTAGGACTGGGACACTGCACAGGACTTTGGAACTGACTGCACAACACAGTCCAGCCAGCCCCTATGGACTTTGAAGTAGTGGACACAGCCCCTATTAACAACAGCAGCACAGCACAACACAGCCAGCCCCTATGGACTTTGAAGTAGTGGACAACAGCAGCACTACACTACACTACACTACACAGCACTAACTCCCACCCTCCTTCTTCACTGTCCACAGCCGAGTGAGAAAATGGCGCCGACGCGGGTACCTTATATAGGATCCAAAACCCGCGAGACTCGGAAGGCGGGATGATGACGTTTTGCCTCGATGTCAGATCCGAGTCAGGCGGGAAAAGTCGAGCCTGACTCGGATCGGACTCGGATCGGGGGGGCTCGGGGGGGTTCGGATTTCAGAAATCCGAACCTGCTCACCCCTAATATATATATATATATATATATATATATATGATACCAATGAAGGTGGCTCTTTGGAGTCTGTTGTTTAAGGTGCTATAAAAAGTCACCCCATCATCAGGGACATATATGTATATATATTTACTGTGTATACTTGCACTCAGCCTTCAATTATCAACATGCGGGGTGCATCCACAATAATCCACCTTGACAGCTGTCCATCCGGATTAATTTAAAGGCAATTGGGTAGCAGGCACTCTCCAAACAAAACACCAACTTGACTTTATAATTTGTATTTATTGGTGATATAACACCCAGTAAATCATTCAAAAACTGGCATACATCGATCTCCCACAGATATTATTCAGGCTTAATGATGGAAATGGCTCTTCCAATATCCATGTTAGAATTTCATATAGCGCACAAAAACAGCTTGTGATGTCCATAACACCAACATAATGCTCAGATGCATAAATTAATACAACATCCTGTAATCTCCATCAACATCAAAACTATGTTTTTGTTGTAAGCGATGTTCACATCTGTTCAGTGCAAAAAGAATATTCATAATGTCCTTTGGACAAAAGCCATGATCAAAGCCTGCTGTGGCTAGTAAGGCTCAATGCCAAATATGCAATATGGAAAACTTCAGTACTTCTACCAATGCTGTCCGTCGACCTCGGTCCCTTCACAGAACGTTCAAGACATGCCAACCTCATCATGCATCACAAGGTGCCAGCAGAAATTTCCTACCATGACTGGTAACACAACGTTTTTTCACTAATCTTTCAAAGTCTCCGGAGTGCCGCCTGTTCTTGATATCTGCGCATTGGGGACACACTCTCCCAGAGGAGGGCACCCATAGCAAGGTAGGGTCTTTAAAGGACCAGCAGAGTGCCGGACCATTTAGTGTGGATATATATATTTTTTATATTTTTCTTTAAAGCTATGATGTATTTTTTTTCTCTCCACAATATGCAAGTGGTGATGCATATATTTTTTTCAAAATGATCTTTAAGAACCTACACTTTATGTCAGAGGTTCCCAAACGCCATTATTACAGTCCAGATTTTAAGGATATCCATGCTCGAGCACAGTTAACTAAATTAGCACCTCAGTCAATTTGATTTAACTATCTGGACTCCTTAAAACCTGGACTGTAATGGTGGAGTTTAGGAAACTCTGCTCTATGGGAAAGGTTAATCATTAACCTGTTGATGTTAATGTGTTGTTGCTTGGGAATTACATCCCAAAAATAATCCAACATACCAAATGACTAAAGTCATGTAAGTGAACGCCATCATCTCTTTGAGTGTTCGCTAGGCTGGTAGCAAATCAGACATAGCTACATGTTGGAGCGGAGCAGGTGGTACTGTGCTTCATCGCCTTGCTGCAATGCTTTTTCTTGTGTCCTTTAACACTTTCCATAAACATGTCCAAGGTCAAGAAGATACTCTATCCCATATTTGTATAAGACACCTATAAATTATACCTTAATCTACTTTTGGTGCAGCATGCTCCAGTGGAAGGAATTTAAAGCATTTAAATTTCCATCCATTACGTCACAGATATTTTCCCCAGAGCCTTTCAAGTCCTGTAAAACATTTATTTTTGGTAATTTACTTCATCCTAAATATGAAACATTATTAGTGATTACAATGGCATGGTTTAAATAGGGCTCTAAATGGCTATCATCATCTTTTAAATCTTTAAAAACTGTTGAATCCTCAACTCTTTATAAAGATTAAGGGGGACTTCAATTGTTCTTGTGCTTCCTATCGCGTCTAAACTGATGGGACAATATTCAATTGTTTTGTAGATTAGTTATACCTCTTTTACACCAAAGTGCCAGGTGTGATCTGGGAGTTGGAACACTGTTCCAATCCGGATCAGACCCGACACAGAACCCTTTCATATTGCGGCGCCGACCCAGGATATGCCTGAGTCGGCACCGTTCACACCGGACCCGGCCCTTCCAGCATTGTAGTGGATGCTTGGAGATGACGTCATCTCCAAACGCCACTGAAGCCAGCCACTCGGGCGGCATGCGGCACTACCCGAGTCAACATAACCCGTATTGCATAGTTTACACTGCAGGGTGGCGCGGGAACAACCCATGGCCAACCCTGCAAAATACCTGAGTTAGATCCCCGGGTCCCTGGACCCGGGTGGATCCTTTTACACTGACAAAAATCAGTTTTATGTCGGGGTAAAAGAGGTATCAGTGATGCCTGACATTATGCTAATGGTAATGGATGAGCAGTCTATAACCCAAAAACATAATGAGTGGTAATTAATAATCATATGCAGGTGGCAGGAAGCTGAATTTGTGGATGATAAGATATGAGGATACTGTATTTACAGTTATGTGACATGATATTTGGTTGATAAATAAAGTGCAGGAGTTGAATGGTGAGAAGTGTTAATGAATCACTTGGCTACATGCAGAATAGATCAGCAAGAAAAATGTAAATGTCAGAGTTCTCAGTAGTCATAGCTAGACAATGGATGCACAGTGCTAGAACGTTTCATGTAAAGAAGAAGAAATATTTTAGCAATGTTCCATAGGTAAAATTGTCTGCGCAAATTAGACTTTATTTAGTAAGAGTGAGTTATGTTTTTGGAATATTTTTTGTGTCTTTATTATGTAGTCAGGCATAGAGAAGATGCATATTGGCATTCATAAGAAGAGAGGAGTTGTAATCTTCTTAAATATGATAATTCTATGAGCAAATTATTAACTGTAATGATACCTCTAAGTAATGCACTGTATGTAGAATGCAGACACCTCATGATAATAATGCGTACTGTGTTTATTGGACATACATTTATTTCAATTCCTAAAGAATAGTAGAGAGGTTGGAGACGGAGGAACTTATTAAGGGTGCGTGTAATGACATGGTAGCGTCTATAGAATGAGGGAGAAATATGAATGGAAACAATGCATTTACTATATTTCAGTCTAAGAGGAATAGGGAGCAGGGCTAGGAGAGGGAAAGCAGATGACAGTCTGTGGGTGAGGGAGATATAGATAAATTCATTATTAAGTAAGAGGCCAATAATGAGACAGTTACAATAGTCCAGACAGGAAATAGAGGGATGCTGTAAAGTTAGTGGGCTAGTAGGTGAGAAAGGGGAAAATGACAAGTGCAATGCATCTATTTCTATTTCCATCACACACATACCTAGGTGCATGCCCACGTTCCAGGTGTAGGACCTGCTCCATAAAACCTCTCTCTATGTCTGTTGCCTGTTTTACCAGGATTGTGGTCTGGGTTGAAATTCACATGCTGGAAAGAGTAAACTTTGATTTCAAAGTCTTACCCAATCCACTTTAAGCTAGGGGTGTGCACCGGCCACTTTTCGTGTTTTGTGTTTTGGTTTTGGATCTGGATCTTTCTTCGTGTTTTGGATCTGGATTGGTTTTGCCAAAACCACCCTTCCGTGTTTTGGGTTCTGGGTTTTGTGTTTTGGATCTGTATTTTTTTTTTAAAAAGCATAAAAACAGCTAAAATCACAGAATTTGTTGGTTTCTCTGCTCCTATGCTATTATTAACCTCAATAACCTTAATTTCCACTCATTTCCAGTCTATTCTGAACACCTCACACCTCACAATAGTGTTTTCATGTCCAAAAGGTTGCACCGAGGTAGCTGGATGACTATGCTAAGCGACACGAGTGGGCGGCACAAACACGTGACCTATCTAGGAGTGACACTGCAGTGGCAGACAGGATGGCAGTTAGAAAAACTAGGCCCCAAACTGTACATAATGCAAAGAAAAAAAAGAAGTGCAAGATGGAATTGTCCTTGGGCCCTCCCACCCACCCTTATGTTGTATAAACAGGACATGCACACTTTAACAAATCAATCATTTCAGCGCCAGGGTCTGCCACACAACTGTGGCTGAAATGATTGGTTCGTTTGGGCCCCCACAAAACAAGCTGGCAATTAATGTGTCCCTGCACAAACTGGCTCTACGGAGGCAAGATGTCATCCTCATCCTCCTCATCCACCGATTCCTCACCCTCCTCAGTGTGTACATCCTCATCCTCACAAAGTATTAACTCGTCCCCACTTGAATCCACCACCACAGGTCCCTCTGTACCTTCTGGAGGCTGGTCTCCCTGGAAGAGCTGATAATTCATTTTGATGAACATCATCTTCTCCACATTCTGTGGAAGCAACCTCCTACGCCTTTCGCTGACAAGGTTCCCGGCTGCACTAAACACTCTTTCGGAGTACACACTGGAGGGGGGGCAACTCAGGTAAAATAGAGCCAGCTTGTACAGGGGCCTCCAAATTGCCTCTTTTTCCTGCCAGTACAGGTATGGACTGTCTGACATGCCTACTTGGATGCTGTCACCGATGTAATCCTCCACCATTCTGTCAATGGTGACAGTATCATATGCAGTGACAGTAGACATGTCAGAAATTGTTGCCAGGTCCTTCAGTCCGGACCAGATGTCCAAACTTGGTCCTGCCTGCCCTGCATCACCGCCAGCGGGTTGCTTAGGATACCTAAGTTTTTTCCTGGCAGCCCCAGTTGCGGGAGAAAATGAAGAAGGAGCCGTTGACGTGTCACGTTCCGCTTCAGCTGACAGTGTGTTCACCAGCAGGTCTTTGCACCTCTGCAGGCTTGTGTCGGCCGGAAAGAGAGACACCACATAGGCTTTAAACCTAGGATCAAGCACGGTGGCCAAAATGTAGTGGTCTGATTTCAACAGATTGACCACCCTGGAATCCTGGCAAAGCGAATGAAGGGCTTCATCCACAAGTCCCACATGCCGAGCGGAATCACTCCGTCTTAGCTCCTCCTTCACTTTCTCCAGCTGCTTCTGCAAAAGCCTGATGAGGGGAATGACCTGACTCAAGCTGGCTGTGTCTGAACTGACTTCACGTGTGGCAAGTTCGAAGGGCTGGAGAACCTTGCACAACACGGAAATCATTCTCCACTGCGCTTGAGTCAGGTGCATACCCCCTCCTTTGCCTATGTCATAGGTGGATGTATAGGCTTGTATGGCCTTTTGCTGCTCCTCCATCCTCTGAAGCATATAGAGGGTTGAGTTCCACCGCGTCACAACCTCTTGCTTCAGGTGATGGCGGGGCAGGTTCAAGAGTGTTTGCTGGCGCTCCAGTCTTCGGCACGCAGTCGCTGAATGGCGAAAGTGGCCAGAAATTTTTCGGGCCACCCAAAGCGTCTCCTGCACGCCCCTGTCGCTTTTCAGAAAATTCTGCACCACCAAGTTTATTGTGTTAGCAAAACATGGGACGTGCTGGAATTTGCCCAGATGTAATGCCCGCACAATATTGGTGGCGTTGTCAGATATCACAAATCCCCAGGAGAGTCTAAGTGGGGTAAGCCACTGGGCGATGATTTCCCTCAGTTTCTCTAAGAGGTTGTCGGCGGTGTGCCTCTTACTGAAACCGGTGATACACAGCGTAGCCTGCCTTGTAACAAGCTGGCGTTTCTGAGATGCTGCTACTGGTGACGCTGCTGCTGTTGCTGCGTAAGGTGATACATCTACCCAGTGGGCTGTCACAGTCATATAGTCCTTAGTCTGCCCTGTTCCACTTGTCCACATGTCCGTGGTTAAGTGGACATTGTGTACAACGGCATTTTTCAGGACACTGAGGACACTTTTTCTGACGTTTCTGTACAGTCTCGGTATCGCCTGCCTAGTGAAGTGGAATCTAGACGGGATTTGGAACCGGGGACACACTACCTCCATCAATTGTCTAAATCCCACTGCACTAATGGCGGATACCGGACACACGTCTAACACCAACATAGCAGTCAAGGCCTCAGTTATACGTTTTGCTTCAGGATGACTGCTGTCGTACTTCATCCTCCTCGCTAAGGACTGTTGGAGGGTCAATTGTTTAGTAAAAGTAGTGGTGTTCCTACTTCCTCTCTGGGATGATGAACGACTCCCAGCAGCAGCAACAGCAGCAGCGGCAGTAGTAGGCGTAGCAATGCAGGATCCTCCAGAGGAATCCCGGATAGGAGAGTCAGTCATGCCAGTGACATGGCCTGCAGGACTACTTCCGATCCTGACTAAGGAGGAAATTGACGAGGAGGGAGTTGACGGTGTGGTTTGCAGGCGCTTGGATACAACAGGACAACGGGATTTAGGTGTCCCTGGACTGCTTACGGTCTTAGCCAAAGTTTCTGAACTTGACAGTAACTTTTTATGAACGCGCTGCAGGTGCCGTATAAGGGAGGATGTTCCTAGGTGGTTGACGTCCCTACCCCTACTTATTTCACCTTTACATATGGTACATATGGCAAGACAGTTGTTGTCCGGATTTGGATAGAAATATTGCCAGACCAAAGAGGTGGAATGTTTGGTCTTCTGCCCAGGCATGACCGTGATGGGCTTTTTCATCCCACGGACAACAACTGTCTCCCCCGGAGCCTGATTTAAACAAACCACATCACCATCAGAATCCTCCTCGCCAACTTCCTCCTCAGCGCCAGCTACACCAGTATCCTCATCCTGTTGTACTTCAACAGTGACATCTTCAATTTGCATATCAGCAAGTGGACTGTGGGTGCTCCTTTCAGCACTTGCAGGGGGCGTGCAAATGGTGGAAAGAGCCACCTCTTCCCGTCCAGTGCTGGGAAGGTCAGGCATCGCAACCACCACCACACTTGGACTCTCCTTGGGGATTTGTGATATCTTCTTAGAAAGCACAGTTCTTCGCTGTGCTTTTGCCAGCTTAACTCTTTTGATTTTTTTAGTGGGAGGAGGGCTTCCATCGTCATGTGAAGCTGAACCACTAGTCATGAACATACTAGGGATCGACCTTAGCCGTTCCTTGCCACTCCGTGTCGTAAATGGCATATTGGCAAGTTTACGTTTCTCTTCAGCTGATTTAAATGTCTTTTTCAAGGTCATTTTCCTGAACTTTGCCATTTGGGATTGTATGTGCCCTCTACTATGACATTGGGCATCGGCCTTGGCAGACGACGTTGATGGCATGTTATCGTCTATGTCATGACTAGTGGCAGCAGCTTCAGCACTAGGAGGAAGTGGTTCTTGATCTTTCTCTATTTTATTTTTATCGGAGAAAGTTTGGTCCTCCATTTATGTTATATCGATTTGATATATACGTGCGGCTAAACACAGAAAATAATTTTTTTTTTGGTTTGGACTGGAGTGTACTTTGTGGGTTACAGCACCCTTTAACGGTCAAGCCAGCCGGCCCTTTACTTATGACACAGGCGCACTCTTGGCACTACTTTGTTGATGCACGTGCGGCTACTGCGCACACAATTCACAAACACAGAAAATAATTTTTTTTTGGTTTGGACTGGAGTGTACTTTCGGGGGTTACAGCACCCTTAACGGTCAAGCCAGCCGGCCCTTTACTTATGACACAGGCGCACGCTTGGCACTACTTTGTTGATGCACGTGCGGCTACTGCGCACACAATTCACAAACACAGAAAATAATTTTTTTTTGGTTTGGACTGGAGTGTACTTTCGGGGGTTACAGCACCCTTTAACGGTCAAGCCAGCCGGCCCTTTACTTATGACACAGGCGCACGCTTGGCACTACTTTGTTGATGCACGTGCGGCTACTGCGCACACAATTCACAAACACAGAAAATAATTTTTTTTTGGTTTGGACTGGAGTGTACTTTCGGGGGTTACAGCACCCTTTAACGGTCAAGCCAGCCGGCCCTTTACTTATGACACAGGCGCACGCTTGGCACTACTTTGTTGATGCACGTGCGGCTACTGCGCACACAATTCACAAACACAGAAAATAATTTTTTTTTTGGTTTGGACTGGAGTGTACTTTCGGGGGTTACAGCACCCTTAACGGTCAAGCCAGCCGGCCCTTTACTTATGACACAGGCGCACGCTTGGCACTACTTTGTTGATGCACGTGCGGCTACTGCGCACACAATTCACAAACACAGAAAATAATTTTTTTTTTGGTTTGGACTGGAGTGTACTTTCGGGGGTTACAGCACCCTTAACGGTCAAGCCAGCCGGCCCTTTACTTATGACACAGGCGCACGCTTGGCACTACTTTGTTGATGCACGTGCGGCTACTGCGCACACAATTCACAAACACAGAAAATAATTTTTTTTTGGTTTGGACTGGAGTGTACTTTCGGGGGTTACAGCACCCTTTAACGGTCAAGCCAGCCGGCCCTTTACTTATGACACAGGCGCACGCTTGGCACTACTTTGTTGATGCACGTGCGGCTACTGCGCACACAATTCACAAACACAGAAAATATATTATTTTTTTAGCACTTGGGGGGAGCACCCCTGATGGACAGAGCACCCCCTGCACAACACTACAACACTCCTTTAGGACTGGGACACTGCACAGGACTTTGGAGTGGACACAGCCCCTATGGAGAACTGACTGCACAACACAGTCCAGCCAGCCCCTATGGACTTTGAAGTAGTGGACACAGCCCCTATTAACAGCAGCACAGCACAACACAGCCAGCCCCTATGGACTTTGAAGTAGTGGACAACAGCAGCACTACACTACACTACACTACACAGCCCTAACTCTCACCCTCCCTCTTCACTGTCCACAGCCGAGTGAGAAAATGGCGCCGACGCGGGTACCTTATATAGGATCCAAAACCCGCGAGACTCGGAAGGCGGGATGATGACGTTTTGCCTCGATTTCAGATCCGAGTCAGGCGGGAAAAGTCGAGCCTGACTCGGATCGGACTCGGATCGGGGGGGCTCGGGGGGGTTCGGATTTCAGAAATCCGAACCCGCTCACCCCTACTTTAAACCCATGAAATAGTTTGGTTTTGCTTTTTCTTTTATTGCACGTTGTAGTGAATCATGAGAGTGACGGAGCTTCTGGGATGTGTCCATTTTCTGCATAGGAATATTTTTAATAACCACAATTAAAATAAAAAAGTAAAAACTCCTTGTTTGGGATGAAAGAGACTCTGCGTGTGATGCGGAGTTGGATGCAATTTGGGTGTATGTGCTCACGCACTGCGTTCACAGGAAAAATGTCTATTTTCACCTGTGTGTAGTTTTCACTGTGCCCGGGCCGCCACCTATCAGGGGTCTATTCACCAAGCCTTGGAGAGAGTAAAATGGAGAAAGATAATTACCAACCAATCAGCTCCTATTATTTTTCAAACACAGCCTGCAACATGACAGTTAGGAGCTGATTGGTTGGTACTTATCTTTCTCCATTTTATCTCTCTTCAAGGCTTAGTGAATAGACCCCTCAGTGTGTTATAATAGGTGTAAAAGATACACCTGAAAGCAGGCATTTTTCAGCTTACAGAATGTCTATGTGCAATGCTGAATTACACATACATCAGCAGTGCAAAAAGCCAAAAACACACACGTTAGACTCCACAAACAGGCGTATGTTCCACTCTATGCCCACTGTGTGCACCTGTTAAGCAAATAAAACCGCAAAAATGCAATGATTGTTAATTACCAGCACCTCCTGAGCATCCACAAAACAGAGAGAAAGTGACTGTGCAGCCACCTCTGTAATGTCGAGATGGGTACAGGATGCCGTGCTCTGGATCCGAGTGGTCAGAATCCCACGCGGCATCCGATAGGGTTAGGATACCAACATCTGTCGGTAGGTATCCTAACCAAACCCTCCCCCTCTCCCTACCCTGACCCTCTCTCCCTGGTGCCTGAACCTAACCTCCCCCTCCCCACACCCTAAACCTAGCCCTCCCTCTACAGTGCCTAAACCTAACCCTCCGCTTAGTGCCTAACCCTAACGCTAACTCTCCCCCTAACCACGCTACTTACCTTCGGGATTCTGGCGGCCGGGGTGCTGGCGCCGGGATTCTGACAAGTGTCGGGATTCCGGCGCCAGCATTCTCAGCGCTGGAATCCCTTCGGTCTGGATATAGACTGCATCCCATAATGTCTACTATCCACAATGTATCTTATTATCTAGTCCTGCAGAATAAAGGTGCCTGCACACATGGCGAGTTTTACAAAATTTGCCGGATTTTGACGAATCGTGACAACAAATCGTGAAAAATATGCCCAAATCGTGAGTTTATACTCAAGATCACGATGCCGATGCGCGTCCCCGCTCGTCGTACATCGCATCTCCAGATCTGCCGTGCTATAGCGCAGATTTGCCAATTTGGGACACAATGTACTGGATGCACGATAGATCTTAAGTCAGATTGGACATTTTTTACTCCAAATCGTGACCACGACTGCTGGGGAGCTGCCTGGGGAGAGTTCAGGGGAAATCGTGTCTCAGGTCGGATTGTGAACACATCGCTATGTGTGTAGGCACCTTTAGATACTGTGATTGTCTCACATCTTTGTTGGCTGCCTGCCAATGTCATAGTCATGGCAACAGACATCAAAATCTCTTCTGTATTCTTGTCAGTATATGCAATCAATAATAAGTGGGACAAATCAAATGCTATCAAAATAAAAAATAGGGAACATTTACTAAACTAAATATATCTAATCAAACATTCTATTCCATTTTCATTGGGATAATTTGGTTATACATCTTTGCAAAGTAAGTGCGACATGAAAATGATAAAGTCTAGATGGTTTGCTGGTTCTATACAGGGAAGATGACCTCATTCTCAGCTGCACAGAATGTTGACACTGATTTGCTATTTCCATTTTTGGATTTGCAAATCTTGGCCAACTAAATGCATGCACACTAAAAGCAGCAGGTGATTTCATCATCCCGACTGAAGAAAATAAACACATCTGTATGAGTGGGAGAGCATGTTAGTCATAAATTCTACAGTGATTACTGACATGTTCATGGAATTAGACGTCAGTGACTCAGTTAATATGAAAAAATAACCTGGTGACAATGACATACCGGAAATATGTAATAAAGACTGATTGTCCATTCAGGGAATATACACTGGTTCATGGTGATCGTTTTTATGTGCTTTACAGCATTCTCTCAGTTTGCAGGATACAGCCTGTTAGGTTGGTGCAAATGCAATCAGTTGATACACAGGAAGTTGTGGTTACTTTAACAGATAGTAAATTAACCGTACATTAAGTCATAATATTCCAGATATATAGCAGGCTCATGAAACATAATTAAGTCATAATTTTCCATATAATAGCAGACATGAACAACAGCCAAGACTACATGATAACTTCATACAGGAGGCAAATGAAAGAAATAGCTTAATTCTGTTGTAACACTTGGTAAGTGGCTTGAGAGATTCTGGCACAAATGCTGAATGCAATAATAGGCAGACGGTATTACTAAATTTGATGACCTTGACTGAGACACACACGGATCCCCTCAGCTTCATCATGTGATATACAGCTGCAATAACAGAATTGATTTGTTTGAAGATGTTATAAGGACCTATAAGCATAGGTCCTAACTTACAAGTATTTTACAAGTATTTTGTTGAATATTGTTACACACTAGGGACTTAGACACTCGCGCTCTGTCTGGTGGTGTTTCTATAAGGTGGACCAACCTGTTCCTGGGTGATGTCAGCGCTTTCCTAGGGTGCATGGGTGCAGCCATGATGGATCAGTGCAGCTGATTGCTAACATCTAGTCACTGCCTGTCTGTTGCGCTCACATAACTGCTCTCTCCTATCCCTTGCAAGAGCGCCCTATTTAAAGCTGCACCTGTAACTAGCACACCGTTGCAACAACATGGAATATAGCTTCCTCTGTGTGCTAACTCTCCAGTGTGTACCTTCTGACTCCAATCCGCTGCTCCTGCTACCTGTAACTGTGCAAGCTGCTTCTACCCTGATACCTGTGAGTCAGTTCTATCTACTCTGCAGTGTTATCGCTTCTACCAGCATCCAGAAACCCTCTAGCTTGTGTTCAGTGCCACTGTCTCCTCTGGTTCCAGTCCTGTCCTTGTCACGGCTGGTTCCAATCCAGCGCGAGTACTCCTCCGGTTCCAGTCCGGTTCAAGTCACCTCCTGATTCTTCCGGTTCCAGTCCAGTTCAAGATTCTTCAGTGTTCTCCGGTCCCAGTGTGGTCCAGCCTCCTTTTGTTCTAGTCCGATTCAAATCACAGCTGTCTCCTTCGGTTCCAGTCCAATCTAACCTGCATATTTCCAGCCTGCATCCATCATTCTGTTTTCAGTCCAGTTCAGCCTGCTACCTACAATACAATTCCAGTCCAATGCCAGCATGTGTTATTCTTGCAGTAGTCTGAAGTATCCATTTACTTACATTCAGTCTGCTACCATTTGTGACTTCAAGCAAGTCTTCCGTTAAAAACTTGCCTGCTCATTGCAGGTTCAAGTGGACTGATCCTGTATTACAGTAGATACTTCAGCCTGTATTGCTGTTCTGAGAGTTCCATTTCATGTCCACAACTCTTTCTCAGCAGGACTGCTCCAAGCTTACCACTGGGACTCTCTGCTCATCGAACCAGCAATGGTGGCTGTTGACCTGATGGTCCTCTCACTGAGTGGGTGACCAACCCTGTGTGCTGGAGATTGGTTACTGGATCTGCATCCTTCTCTGATGGTGTAGGCTCCAGGCACCCAGCTCTGGTAGTCAGGCTGTACCACTATCAGTGGATGGGCTAATGGGCAGTGGCATAACTAGGGCCCTGAGCAGGATGAAAAATGGTGCCCCCCCAAATGTGTGCACCAAAAAAGTGGGCATGGGCACTGAAACATTGGACGTGTCCCCGTCCACATCCCACACATCACCCCCTTCCCCTATCCGCATCCCACACACTGCTCCCCTTCTATCAATTTCCTGAGTTCTCAAGTATTGGTTACAGGTCCATGGTCCTGAGGTTCATGGGTTGAGTTTCTCTCAAGTAGATCCAGGTACTGGCTGGGGGTTTCCAGGTTCCAGTAGTCGCCAACCTCCCTGATGACCTTGGGTCATATTCCATGTTGGTGTCTATCCCTGTTTCATGAGTCTGATATGCTCACCTTGTTTTCTATTCTCCTTGTCAGTCCAGTCCTCAGGTCCTATCTGATCTCACCTCTAGCCCATGACAAATATGAATTTTCTTCAGACAGTCTTAAGAAGACAGTCAGTAGAAAGGTAAAATACCTGAATCAGAATGTGGAGAATTGTTTTAGGCAAAATAAGCTCAAGAAAGATGTTCTTCTCAGTCATACTGAAGTTGTAAAATGTGTAATTTAAGCAGGGGCGGATTAAAGTTTGTGGGATCTCCAGACCATCTACCTTGTGATGGCCCTACTGGCAGTGGATGAGGGGAGGAGGGGCTGAAAGTACTTACTTGGGTACTAGGGAGCCTCTTCCCTTGCCTTGGTCAGTGAAACGCAGGCGTGTCAGTGCTTTAAGCGCCGTTACAGGGGCGTTCATAAATTAGCCACTGCGATGGCATATGCAGTTTGAGATCTCACTGCGTGCGATGAAGTTAGCAGCTTCTGAGTAAGGTCTGACCGTATGCAATTGTGCATGAGGCTACGATGGTACTCGATGTTGCCGATGGTTTTGCTGTTTTACAAAGTATTATGGATGTGAGTAAGGGGAAGTGAGCGTCCATATTTTGTGCTGCGACAGCATAGCGATTGTAAACATTAGCATATTTTCGCAGTGGACCTATATGCGCAATCGCAGCTGCGATCGCAATAGTGATCCGTAGTAAATAAGGCCCCTTGTTATGTAAATTGTTATAGAAATTGACAATATAGGGCAAAATAAACTGGGATAAACAAAATGGTACAACTACCATGCAGTCTTATAGTTCAAGAGTCCAGGAATTCAGTAAAATGGAGAGATTACAGCGAAGGACCTGAAGAGTGGAGAAACCTAGAAAATAAATGTTGATAATTCTCAACGAGCACAGAGCAAGGTGGATGCAGGATCCGGGAAGCCCATCATGTGATATCATTGGTAGTAGCTATTTGACATCATATCTGGTTTCTCTTGGACCTTCCCACAACTTGCATCTTCTCATGAAGTGTGAAAGTTGAACCTGATCAATTTCCAAGGTGGAGTAGAAAGAGTCCATGTCAAAGAAAGCACACAGGATGCAGACTTCCTTTTGAGGCTGTAAGGCTGATGGGTGCCATCATCAATATTTGATGTTATGTGTACAGGGAGTACCAGATAAAGGCTTGAGCAATCTGTTAGTGTGCAAAGTGTGCCAGGAGAGATAAAAAATTTGGGATTTTAAAGTCATCAAAATCAATGTCATTAAAGCACTTTAATTTCGGCAGAATCTCCTTTTTCTGTAACAAAAAACATTTTCTCTGTATATCAGATCTCTTTCCATTCTGCTGAGGAAACCTAGTACAGAGTGCCCTATCTGCAATGCCCTGACTAAGAATTTTGTTGAACAGCTTGGTAAAGACATCATTCTACAGTATGAGTTCCTGAGTAGGAATGTCTTCCAAGATGCCACATGCCCTCATATTGTTCCTGCTGCCTCTATTATCGTCCACACACTGTCTTTGTAGTTGTAACTTGTTTGCCTGATGAGCCACTGTCTCATGAAGATTTTGTTAATGTTAATATGAGACCTCTTTGGACTCCTTGAGAACTGAGATTTGCAAAGCAAGGTGCAAGAAGTCAGCCTGAATGCCTACTACCTCTAAACCAGTGATTTTCAACCTTTTCAACTCGAGGTACACTACGCAAGATTTTAAAATTGCCAAGGCACACTATCCGTCAATGCGGTGTGACCAATGACCAATGACCAATGAAAAACATACACATTGGCTGCCACATAAAAAAATACACACAAATTGGCCTCCTCAGGAATAAAACACACTACATTGGCTTCCTCAGGAATAAAACACACTACACTGGCTTCCTCAGGAATAAAACACACTACACTGGCTTCCTCAGGAATAAAACACACTACACTGGCTTCCTCAGGAATAAAACACACTACACTGGCTTCCTCAGGAATAAAACACACTACACTGGCTTCCTCAGGAATAAAACACATTACACTGGCTTCCTCAGGAATAAAACAAACTACACTGGCTTCCTCAGGAATAAAACACACTACACTGGCTTCCTCAGGAATAAAACACACTACACTGGCTTCCTCAGGAATAAAACACACTACACTGGCTTCCTCAGGAATAAAACACACTACACTGGCTTCCTCAGGAATAAAACACACTACACTGGCTTCCTCAGGAATAAAACACACTACACTGGCTTCCTCAGGAATAAAACACACTACACTGGCTTCCTCAGGAATAAAACACACTACATTGGCTTCCTCAGGAACAAAACACACTACAGTACATGTGTGCTGAGCTGACCGCCACGGCACACTTGACAACCTTTCACGGCACACTAGTGTGCTGCGGCACAGTGGTTGAAAAACGCTGCTCTAAGCACACTGTCCCCTGCAATTCTACTTTCTAAAGCTCAAAGTCCTGTTTAGAACTTTAGAGAGCAGTTTATATTTGGTGGTGAGTGATTTAAGAAGACATATGACATTGTGGATGTCTTTGTCTGAGGCAGGAGTGACACACAGATGGCTGTCTTTTTCAGAAGGGGCCTCAGAGGTTGTGGAGGGAGCAGGTGATCCAGTTCTAGTCGCCATGACTGTTGCCAGGCTGTGAGAAATCTAAAGGAAACATTTTAGATCTGTGTAAGACAGGGTATCAGTCAGGTTTGCCGACTTTCTAGCTGCCCCTTCCGGGAGGGAGCAGCCAGATCGGCATGAGAGGGGGCGTGGCCATCGCGAGGAGGCGGGGCCGGCCAGACGACGTGCATTTGTGGGTGGAGCAGGCCCACACGATCGCATAATTTTGGTCCTGCCCCCGCTACTCAATTCCTATATTACAGGCATTGTGAAGCAGGGGGCGGAGCCAAAATGACACGATTCAGCATTAATCGCGTCACTGCCTCCCCCTGCTGCGGGGGTTTCTAAGGTAAATGCCGGGGGGATAGGAGGGGTGGGTGGCAGAAGTGATCAAGGGGTTTATTTACTAAGCTTTGTTAGGAGATAAAGTGAACGGAGATAAAGTACCAGCCAATCAGCTCCTAACTGCCATGTTACAGGCTGTTTGAAAAATTACAGTTAGGAGCTGATTGGCTGGTACCTTACCTCCGTTCACTTTATCTCCTAACAAAGCTTAGTAAATAGTCCCTATGGAGCTGTACAACAAATATGAACAGAGGCTGTCACAACTCACTGCCTCTTACTGTATGCAGGTCTAGGCAGGTCTAGGCATGCATAGCATAAAGATGCTGTCAGGGATCCTACCAGCACTTCCTCACAGTTGGAGTGTAGTGTAGAGGGGCAATCTTCAGTGACAGTCCCTAACACATATTTTAAAAGGAAAACAGGAATAATAATGGGAGGCTAAAGCAGTAGCAATAGGAACTGAGAGATAGCAGCATCAGGGATTCCACTGTGTGCTTTGTTGGCATGCTAATAGAGTAGTGAGAATGCAGGCTCACCTTCCTCAGTGTACAGTTTGTGGTGCACCGCTGCAGAAGAAATGTTGCAGGTCCCTAGGCAGAAAAGAAGAGAGGACCTGGCACAGATGTGGTCTGTCAGCAGTAGGTGGTTGAGTGCAAGGGCATGCGCTCCACAGCAGAATCTAGGTGGTGAGACTTGGACTTTGCAACCCACAGCCGTGATCATCCAACTGGAGAGTGAGATGACTGCAACCACCTTGGTGCTATGGCACTGACTGACAGGCTGTGGAGCAGAGTGAAAATATTGAAAGCTGGAAGAGTGTTGGCGCCCTTTTTACCTGCAGCCTATTCTGTTTAATATAACAGTACCCCTACTGTATGAAAGACAATATATAAAAAAAATAAAAATAAAAACATATACAGGCGCTTTGGATGCTCAAAGTTCACAATGTGTTTTACTGTGGATGAATGTCCTATCTTTTTCCACAAAAATGGAGCAGTCTCTTCTTCAATATCCTTGTTCACGTGAATATTGTCTCTATATATCAAATGGAGTCTTCCAATTAATGAAAATCTTCTATTATGCAGTAATAATTCAGCTCAAATAAGAAAAAAGGGAAAGGCTTATAGTGTAGTATGTTCTAAAAACCATATATTTTATTCATAACCATAAAAACATGAAACATTAGGGAATAATCCCAAATATCCAACAAACATATGGACTTTCAAAATAAGTGCATATAAAATCCTCCTTAGGGAGTTGTGTGTACCCATACCTTTGGAGCTCTAAATTGGGAGCAATGGTAAATGCATACGATAGGGGAGCTCCGGATATCTCCACTCCGACCTTCAGGTGGAAATTAGGACGCCTGCAGTTACCATTGGTTCCTTTTTCACCAGCTGTCAGGGTAACTTTGGGTATTCTTCCTTATGATGAGGACACAGTTGGAACCTCTAAATCGCCGCCAACGCGTTTCAAATCCAACAGGATTCTTCCTCTTCCTGTGTGTCACAGTCCTGAGGAAGAATCTTGATAACATCAAGGTAACCCTCCATGAAATAAAACTCCTCTGGTCTCCTTTGATAACACTGAATCAAAGAAAAGAAAAGGAAAAAAAATATATAGAGAGGGTTTAGTGGGAGCAAAAAAAACAGACCCAAATGAAAGAATAAATAGAATAAAATGGTAGAGAGGAACAGACACATATAAATTAAAATATTAGGGGGGTGAGGGGGAGAGAGAGTACCAGGCCCAAATGAAATAACTATATAGGGATGGTAGGCAGAAAGGATAAAGTCCCCTAACTTCCAATTGCTTAATTAGTCCTCAGGGAGGGTACCGCCGAGGTGCCAGAGCAAAAACTGGCCCTGTATATTTATACACATATAATAGTATTTTGGAGAAAACCATGGGTGTAGAGGTAATTGATAAGATGTAGAGGATCATTACAGAGCAAAAGTGCCCTAATTGCACATTTGCAACCTGCAGTACTATTGGATGGAATTGATGGGCAGTTCTTAAGAAACTGCAAATGATATTCCTAATTTTCCTAATTTTATAATTATTTTGAAAGGCAAATAAAAAGCATACAAAAATAGACCCCCCCCTCCTATACACAATGTTATGTATTTAGAGGAGTTGGGGTTAGAAGGATAGAAAGAAAGGGTGGGGGGTTCTTTACAGGATGTTCATATATATTATGCTATTAAAAAAATTGCTAAATCTAGGCAACCAGGTGTCACATTGCCCTGTCATGGAAGAAAACAGAAATCCCAGTCACTGGCGAGATCTGGCACATTCACTCCATGGAACAAATTACCAGTATTCTTCGCGGTTCATCTAAGAGTTTTTCTAAAATATGGGAGCCCTGGACATCTTATTTCCAGGTCCCACCTGCTTTTTCCTGATTTTTCTAAATTGGATAGTACCTCTTTGACTCGTATGCTTGGCCACCCCTGTGCCGGTAGTTCAGCTGAGTCCTCATCTCCCCCTCCCCCTCTTTTTTCCCTTCTTTTCTACTCTTGATTCTCCTTTTTCTATTCTAAATTCTTTTTTTTTTCTATTTCTAGATTTTACTTAAAAATTGGTTGTGACTGCAGATTTATGGATACTTATTTTATGGTTTGTCATGTATCTGACAATTTGTTGATTTTCCATGTATCCTTACTGTATTATTTCATCTTTTTAGTACCTTTATGTAGGTCTTCCATGTATTGTATCTCAACCTTTCAATACATTTTTTATTTAAAAAAAAAAAAAAAAAGAGCTAAATCTAAAAATATTACAACAAATGACTAATACCTACAAATGAGTGTACATTCAAAAGAAGAAAAAAAAGGTCCAAACCTATAATTTCTCCTGTTCTCAATTCTATCTGGGTTACAAAATACAGGGCCATAACTAAGGTAGTGCAACCTGTGCCATGGCACAGGGCACCGCAGGGCAGGGGACGCTGTTTGGGCCTGTCAGTTTTCTGTTTATTATCATTCTCACTTGTAGCTTCCTCTTATTTTATACCCAGCATCTCCTGGCCTCCTATCTCTTCCCTGGTCCTTACCCATGAGGCCATGCTGCTTTTTCTGTGCTTTATATCCCTATTTGAAAAATGAGGGGGGCGCCAATGCTCTTTCTGGCACAGGGCACCGGAAAGCCTAGTTACGGCTCTGACAAAATACTTTATTCTCAATGTGTAATGAGTTAGCCCATATAAGAATAACGGGCCAGTTAACACTCGCTGGCAGCGGTCTGGAGGGCTCTTGCAGCTTTTAAGATAGTGGTCCCCACAGTCCTTAATCCGGCCCTGGTCATAAATCCTGTTATCAGACTACAGTCAATTATACCACATCAGTGCCCCTACCTTAACATGTCCATTAATCAGATAAACAAGCCTTAATCAGGAGTTTATATTATTATCTTTTATTTAAAATGTGCTAACATACTACACAGCTCTGCACACTGAAGGGAAAAAAAATACATACAATGCATACTTGCCTACTTGTGAAAAAGCATTTCAGGGAGATTGTGAAAGTAACACCTATAAGCGCAGCAGTAAAGTGGGTGTGTACTGCTACATCTGAGAGGCGTGTCATAAAATTCACTTACATCAAAATGTAAACAAGCCCCAAAGCAGTTAGTAAGATATACATTTTGATGCAAACACAATGATACTTTTCAGAACATGCATGTAGCCATAGGGATCATTGTGCCTTACAATACACAATACACAATACAAGAATCAGGCCTTGTGGAAACCTTAAAATAGTCATAACTGCCCTCTGCTTTTATAATAACTGAGTCTCCATCCACTTCTGGTTGTAGGATACAGAGCTAGGATTTATACAGTATGTCCCTTGAGTAGCAGCAACTGCAGTCACCAAAAAAGCACCAGCAGAGGTGTTTCTACCCCTTGGCCAGGATGGCACTCACCAGGGGCGCTGGCTGAGGGAGGGGCACCACCCGGCGATGCCACCCGCGGCCAAGGGGTAGAATCACATAGTAGTTTAGACAGAACTACTTTCAGATTTTGGATCTCCTATCATTGTGTGGGGGCATCATGGGAGCTGTAGTCTGACCCAGGTTCTTAGCTCGGTGGTGGAGGCCACAGCCTGGTGATCGAAGAACTACATAGTCCAGAGGCCTCCGGGCGTGGCAGCATGCTGCTATGCGATCTTGATGCCCAGCTCGCTGGCTGAGGGTGTCTCTGGCTCTCCTCATTGTACGGGGAAGACTGGAGACCGCAGAAGGAGGACACAACTGGGGTCCCTGAGAAGGAAGCGAACAAAGGTGGCTTCCAGGAACCGGCCCAGGGGCATGATGGGAAAATGGGGATTGATGGGATTGGGGGGTGGCTGTTTTCTGTGCCTATCTCATTGTATGTAATATACCCCCCTCCTCACTGACTGCTGCTTCCTTCTGGGGGCTTTATTCATACCCATTAATTTACTATACTCCCATCTCACTGACTGATTCTCCCTGCTGAGGGGCTCTATTCCTCCCCATGTTGCTACTAAACCCCCCATCTCCCCCACTGTTCACTGACTGTTGCTCCATCCTGGAGGACTTTATTTCTCCCCATGTTGGTATTATACCCCCAACCCCTCATAACTGACTGTTGTTTTCTCTTGGTGCTTTATTCCTCCCCATATATGTACTGTATTATACCCCTCTATCTCACTGACTACTGCTCCCCCAGAGGTGGGGTCTATAAGGGGACTACTGTATGGCATAATGTGCATACGGGGCTCTAGTGTGTGGCATAACGTGTATAAGAAGTAATACTGTGTGGTACGCATGTATAAGAGGTACTACTGTGTGTCGTAATGTGAATAAGGGACACTACTGTGTGGTGTAATGTTAAGAGACACTACTGTGTGGTTTAGTATAAATAAGGGACACTATGCAATGTAATCTGATTAAGGGGGCACTATGGTGTGGTGTCATTCGAAATGGGGGTACTATTGTGGGGCCATGTCCCTTCCCAATGAGACCATGCCCCTTTTTTAGAGTGCGTTGTTCCTATTTACAATATAGGGGGCACTAGACCCTTATATTTCCAGGGGTATTCGGACCTCTAGATATACACCTGGCTGTAGCCCTTTCTTGAAATGCTTGCAACTTCTTTGAATCCATAGAAAAGTAATCTGCTGAGATAACACAACCAAGCAATTGATTAGACAAATTAAAATATTGCCCAGGTAATCTACTACAAAGTGCCCCAAGAAGTTGCAGAGAGCATCACCAAGGAAGTCCTCAAATACAGCAGGAGAATTACAGATGCTGAGGGACATTAACATACTCGTAATGCCCAGTGTGTGTATTAAAGGCAGTTTTCCACTTGTCTGTTGCACACATTCTTATGAGATAATATGCTCCCCAATGGTCAATGTTGAAAAATATAGTGTTTCCTCATAGGCCCGTATTCAATTTGAAGTGTTAAGTCCGGATCCGCGTTAAGTTTCCGCCGATGACGTCATTATCTCCTGCCTAGGCAGATAGTCAATGCAATGTAATAGGCGGTAAAGTATCACCTATGAATGGCAGGCGGAAAAAAGTGCAGAAATGGGTTTTTGGGGTGCAACTTTGCGGGAACCCCCGTGCAGCCTTCAGACAGTCCCCCAAAGGTAATCTGTGTAAAATAAAATAAAAAAGAACTTAAGGACACCCCAAAAATTGACTTTGTTGGGGTACAAACTTAAAAACTAGTGAACTTGACTCTGGGTGGGGGGTCCCCAAGTATGCCCCAAGTGTTTTTTTGATTGCAGTGTTTGTGGCAGGTGGATTTTTCACGATTTTTTCAACTTCACTTTTTCAACTTTAAATATGCTGACCCCCATTTTCAAGTACCCCAAATGTTCTGGGATAACTTATTTTCTGTAAAAAATACTCCTAAATACTATTCTGCATCAGGTATAGAAAAACGCTATTTAGCAGCCATTGAGCCCATTTAAAACACCGAGGGGCCTATTCATTAAACCTAAAAATTCTCTAGAAATAATTAGGTTTAGAACTCGCATGGCGTTCTACCTAATTATAGGTAGAATTCATCATTCCACCTCTCCATAAGTATCTATTCCGAAAAGCTGTCATTTTTGTGATGACAGCTTTTTGGGAAATAGATACTTTTCCCTGCCTACACTACCTTATCGCATCTGGAAACAGTGCTGCGAATGCGCTGTTACATCTGTAAAACCAGCGCATGCGCAGCACTGCCTACTGATGCGTTAAGTTTGTGTACCCCCACGACCCCCCCCAACCCCCTCCACTCACCTCCCCCCCCCCCCCCGACTTACCTGTCCGCGCAGCAGCCTCCGGCTCCGTCCTGCTGGTCTGTCATGTGGTTTCCCAGCAGACCACATGACAGATTAGAAAAAAAAAAACTTTTTTTTTTTTTTTCAAAACTTTCTTGTGCTCTGCTGGAGCACACATGTCCGACCAGCCTCCGGAGCCTGAGGACGGAGCAGAGCGCCGGAGGGACTCGTCGGGGGACCTGCACACGCGGATACAGGTAAGTCGATTCTGCTATTCGCCACCTCACAGTGGCGAATAGTAACTGCATCAAATTCCGAAAATTCATAATTTTCGGAATTTGATGAATACCACAATTTCCACATCCCCATACTAATGTATGGGGAGTGTGGAAATTAACGCAGGGGAACTTAGCAAGGAGATATCTGTGATATCTCCTTTGCTAAGTCTGTTCATGATTACCAAAATAACGTTATTTAAAGAAAATGTCCTTAAAAACATTATTTTAGTGTTGATGAATAGGCCCCCAAATACCTTCAGCAAGCCAAATCGGGGCGTACCATTGTGAACCCCCATGTCAGAGCATCATTTGGGGGGTGTCAGGCTGATTTCCCCAAAACTGACAGTTTTTCCGCTTGTTAAAGTATCGCCGGGTCCCGTTTACGCGTACTTTCAAATTGAATATGGGGTAAAGCATGCACGCACTCTATACTTTTCCGCCTCCAAAACAGGCGAAGTCGGCGTTAAGTCCGGGCCGCGTTAACTTAACACGGCTCGGCTCAAATTGAATACGGCTCATAGTTGGTTAAACTCTTCAGATGTCAAGGTGAAAAAGAGTATTTATTTTTTATTGTAATTTTGCTTAAACCCTGAAAGTCTATACAAGGGTGTCACGTTTGGGATTTTGAGATCAGAGTCAGACCCGTGGACTGGGCTGATGGGTCATAGTGGAATAGTGGTGGTTGAATCAGAGGTCTACTCAGGGGGTGAGACCCATGTGGTAAATGCCTGGTGCCTTCATAGAGGTCAGTGACACCTGGAAATCTCCCAGTCTGTCCCTGGAACAAACTGGGTGGAACTCAACCCCTTGCCGTGAATATAGGGATAAGGGTCCGGAAGCAGTGTTTGAGAACTCAGGGAACAGAACAGCGAGTAATACAGGTAATAATCAGTAATCCGTCTGTAATCTGCTGACAGATGCTGCAAACCGATTACCAGAGCTAGGTCACTGGAGCCTCAAAGATGAATCTAGATCCAGCACCCAGCAACCGGAATGAACGCTGGAGCTGGAAACTCAGCACAAACCCTAACACTCTAAGAGAGGACCCTCATCAGGGCAACAACCACCATTGATAGAGGGACTCAGAGAAGGTCAGGAACTGCAATGCTGAGAGTAAGCAATGTAATTTGTGAGCAGGGAATGGGTATGAAATACCGCCGGCCATTTCGATTCCTGTCAGCGGCAGCCCGACAAAAGCAGAGTTAGAAGCAGCGGAAGCCCGACAGCGCTGGAAACCCGATCATGGATAGGTGAGTATATACTAACCTAACCCCCCTAACCCTAACCCTCCTTAGGGGTGCCTAACCCTAACTTCCCCCCCAAGTGCCTAACCCTAATCCCCCTTCTAAGTGCCTAACCCTAACCACCACCTTCCCCGCTGGATAAACCTAAGACCCCCGGGGGAACGCCTAACCCTAAGTCCCCCTCGGGGGTGCCTAACCCTAACCCTCCCTCCCCCTAGCTTAACCCTAACCCTCCCGGGGGGGTGCCTAACCTCCCCCCCGGGAGCCCTAAACCTAACCCTCCCCCCCGCGGCTGTCCGCTCGCGGCGCCCAGCATCACTACGATCGGGATGCCGGGCGCCGGTCTCCCGGTGTCGGGGAAATGCGGGCGTCTAGATGTAGACGCCCGGCATTTCACCCTTGCCGGGAAATGACAGTCGGGAAGCCGGCTGCCGGTATTTAGGCAGTTGGCTTCCCGATTGCTTCCCGTGAGCAGAAAGGTAATCTGAAGTATAGTGAAGGTATAGTCCACTTGAACCCGCAATGGGCGGGAAATTTGTACTCAGAGGACTTGCTCATAGTTAGGATCACTGTAGGCAGTAGACGGCACTGGGAAGGGGTTGGGAATGGAATGCCATCTCACAATCCCAAAGGTCAGAATCCTGATGCTGGCATCTCAATTGGTTGGGATACCGACAACTGACAGTAAATACAATATAAATCTAACCCTCCCTCCCCACACCCTAAACCTAACCCCCCACAGCCTAAAACTCACTGCCCCCCAGCCTAAACCTAACCCTTCCCCCAAGTGCCTTACCCTAACCCTCCCCCTAGTGCCTAACCCCAAACCTGAACTCTCCCTATGCTAACCTTCGGGATGCCAGCAATTGGGATGCTGGTGCCGAGATTCTGACTGTTGCTAGGATTCTGGTGCCGTCATTGTGAGCGCTGGTACCCCAACCGCCGGGAAGTAAGCACTAGGAAAGTCTGTATGATGCCCAGGAAACTTCAGACTACTATGCAGGCTGGAAAAAGGGATAAGTCACAGGCTTGGACATTACTTGAACCAGATTGGGACTGGAGGTAGCAGACGTAGAATTGAATTGGATCTGGAGACTTGAACCAGACTGGAACTGGAAGTAACAGCTGTTGAGCTGGAGTGGAACTGCAGGTTTGAACCATAATGGGACCGGAGAGGACAGCAGCCAGCAATAGTGGAACCACAAGCTTGAACTGGAAAGGGACCAGAGGTAACAGCAGCTTAGCCGGAGTGGAACCGCAGGCTTGAACCGGAATAGGACCGGAGACAGCAGCAGTCAGCCAGAGAGGAACCGCAGGCTTGAACTGGAATGGGTTTGGTGAGAGCAGCAGCCAGCCGGAACCGCAGTCTTGTATTCAATGGGACCGGACAGAGCAGCAGCACACCGGGGTTAAACCACAGGCTTGTACCGGAATGGGTCTGGAGAATATAAGATGAGCTGGCCTGGGACCAGTGATTGAACACAGGCTGGAAGCAGGATATTGCACAATGCTGCAGAGTGGATGGAGCAGACTATGATTTGCTGGAATCCAGTAGCGCAGGTTCAGGCACTGAATCGGAGGTAGTACTTACTCACTAGTGAGTGAGATAATTGGGAAGTGAAGAACCACATTGTTCCGACAATGTGCTAGTGGCAGGTGCAGGCTTAAATAGGGTGCTCTTGTCAGGGATAGGAGGAGGCGGTCATGTACGTGAAGGAAACAGGTAGAGACTGGATACTAGTGATCATCTGATTAAACCTAACATGGCTGCGCCCATGACCCTCAGGAATTAAGTGTTAGTGCTCTGGGACACTTCGTTCCAGGTTCCCTTGCTGTTACTCTCAAGTCATCTCTAGTTACTCTCCTGTGCCAGCGGTGCGACTGGATACCTTACCCACGTGCTATGTACATCCTCCAAGTACAACCACAGTGTAACTTTCCTGTGCCAGAGGCACGACTGGATACCTTGCCCACATGCTCTGTACATCCTCCAAATACAACCACAGTGTCACTCTCCTGTGCTAGCAGTGCGACTGGATACCTTGAAGTGTACTCAGTACAAACTCCGAGTACAACCACAGTGTCACTCTCCTGTGCCAGCGGTGCGTCTGATACCTTGCCCACGTACTTAATACAAAATCCTCGCTAGTGCCTCTTTCAGAAGTACATTTTCCTGGGCCTCATCAGTTTTATCTCCCTCCATTTCCCACCTGTTTCGGAAACCTGACCAAATGGTCGCAACCTGCTTGCTGGGTGCAGCTTAAACCCATATCCCGCTTGGAGGGGTCACTGGTGAACTCCTCCCAGCAGGTTAGACTCCACACCTTTGATCAGGTCTCTCCAACATCCGATACTTGTGGATGAGGAGGACATACATCTAGGACCCTCGCCTCTGATTCCTTCCACAACCCCAGACCTCAGCTTTCAGCTCTTCGGTAGGAAATTCCCCTGAGCTAGCTGTGACAGAATGTCCATCAGAACATGACCACTGGTGCCAGTGCAACTGCAATAAAGTTGCTGGCTGTGACATGCCCATATCTAGCTAGCCACCCTCGTTACCACACAGGAATGCCCACTGAAACCTCCAGCTCTTGCATCCAAATCCATTCTGCGTCCCCAGCGGTAACCATCGGGAAGCATGTGCATTGTGACTCGGACAAATTCTGTGCAGACTGAAATATCTGCATCCACCTCTGAATGAGGCCCAAGATGAGGAGTAATGACCATTAAGTCCACCATGCATAATCTCATGGCTCTGCACCAATTCCTTTCTTTACTTGACAGATGAGAGAACCCTAATTGTATGGGTTCCAGAGAATCAAAGGCCAAGTAAAGTGAGAGGTAGTGTGGGGCCAATATTGTCTTTTCTCATATTGCTATAATGGATAAATTCATAATAGCATCCAGAGAGTCTGCAGTATGATATTGAAGAATATGAGAATGACCGCGGCTAAGACAGACACATAACTATTCAGTACGGCCAATAGCTGAGAGATAGAATATTAACACGTGATATGCAGCAGCAATATAGTAATTCTACCTTGCAGAGGAGTAGTAGCATAGGAGTAGAAGTTAGGAGAGAGCCTATTATACTGAGGTAACTGCTACTGCACTCAGGGGTAGATGTATAAAGCAGTGAAAAGAGTGGAGAAGTTACCCATGGCAACAAATAAGCTCCTACCTATCATTTTATAGAATGTACTTGTACTTGATAAATGCAACCTCAAAGCTGATTTGGTGTCATGGGCAACTTCTCCACTGACTCACTTCTCCACTCTTTTCACTGCTTCATACATCTACCACAATGTACCTATTACCTGTTCTTTATTCTGTACTTCATCTCAGTCAGCTCAAGAACTTATTATACTTATGTTTTCATGTTTTATTCATCAGGAGAAGACCCGAATAGAGACACTCCAAAAGCTACAGAATTTGGAAATTGAATATATGGCACTGCAGAAAGCGTATGCATTACTGCAGAAGCAGCTAGAAATCAGCCAGAAGGCAGAGGCAGAGAAGGTAAGAAAACATTATAAAACCTCAGAATATGGTCATAATAAAGAAAATAATTATTCATTATGTTTTACAGCGACTCTAAGTTTCTTTTTCTTGAACGCATTATTAATGTAAATATTTTATTAATGTAAATATTTTATTGTCTCATATAGTCTAGAATTTGACACAAAGCTAGGGAACAATATGAATATAAGTACAGAGATCTTCTGTTATTCATCAGAAAATATAAATGAACAAATACAATACTGTCATGAGTATCTGCAAAGATACATACATATTTATTTTAGGTTTCTCTTGAAAACCATTCTTGTTAAGAACAACATCATATGTTGTTATTAAATAGATGTTGTCTAATATTTATATTTCTTTAACCACTTAGCCGACTAATTTTTTTGTAAACACCATACAGAAATAGCTTTTATTTTATTTAATTAAGTTTAAAAATATAGCTAAATTTATTTTAAAAATATACCTAGGGGATGTTTTGCACCCCCAACCCAATGTGCATAGGCCCCCATTGTAATTTCACTTCCCACTTCCCATCAAAAATAGCCCCCCCCAGAGTCAAAAGATCCCCAGCAATATCAACCCCCACCCACCTAGTGGCAATAGGTCCCCGTAGCAGAGCCACCCTCACCCCCATGGACAATGGGGTCCCCATTTTGATCCCCCCATCCCCATGTATACATGTAAAAAAAAAAATTTTAATATATGCCCTTTACCCCAGCCAAAAAAATTAAGCACTTCTGCTCCGGTCACATCACATGCGACCACGCCAGTTAAGTGGTTAATAAAATGGTTTTGGAGCAGTTTGTAATGTTTTTTGAACAAAGGAGGCATCATACACTGACTAATACACCAACTAAATAACTTTTCTAAATCATTGAATGGGGCTCAGTATGTTTTGGCGACAATCACAATTTCAACAGTCATTAAACACAATGTCAACAGACAAAATGTCGACATGTTCAGAATGTCAACAACCACAATTTCGACTTGCAGTATGTCAACACTGACAAAATGTTGACATGTTCAAAATGTTGACAGTCAAAATGTCTACTGGTACATATTGTTGACACGCAATTTTAAGCCTAAACCTAGCCCTAAAATTGTAACAGTGTCAACATTTTAACTGTGTCGATATATGTTGGGTGTGCACATTTTAACCATGTCAACATTATGACTGTTGACAATGTGATTGTTGACAACATGACTACATCCCTATTGATTGTGTGTTGTTGTTGTAGCTGGAATACGTCGGACTGTAAGATTTTGTAAAGCACATATGTACTGTATATTTTGTTTTAGATACGTGAAGTCTCAGAAGATGCAGAATCGACTGTACAGAAACAAACCGATACAACTGAAGTAAAGGATATGAAAACAGTAGAAAACACAGAGGACAATGTTAATTTAATTAAATGTCCAAGCTCACCAATTCCAATATATATGGAGATCGAGGATTCTACACAAGCAGAAGCAATACCTGTTGTGGACACTATAAATCAAGGTGGACAACTGGAAACTCTTCAGATGCATGAGGTTATTCCATCAGTTATACCTATGCATTCACCAGTGTCCTTCCTAGAGACCAGTTCAGGGGAAGTGTCATATGTAAAAGATGTAAGTGACAACCAACAAATAAATATGATGGATAAAGTTGCATCTGAACCTATTGCAGTATCAAGGGAGACAAAGGATGTAGAAAGCGATGAAGTTACTCTTAAGGTCAGAGAGCTTTCCAATGACAGTTTGACAGAACATGTCAATATTGAAGATAATTTAACCAGTGAAGTTGAAATGATGGAGGATGTAAAGGAAAAAGAACCAATGTTAGAAGACATATCTGTTGGTTCCTTGCCTGGAGCAGCAAGTACATCACAGGAAGTGAAAGCAATAGTAACAGAAGAAAAGTTAACCTTAACTGGTGAAGAAATACCCAATGTGGAGACTCAAATACATTTGTTTGAAATGTCTAAAAATGTCCCCGATATTGATATTCCTTATGACAATTCATCAAAATTATCATTATCAAGTGAACAAAATCAGTCTGTGGCAACTCTTCTTCGTGATGTGAAAAAAGCTCTGGAGTCAGGAGTGACCAGTACTAGGGAAAGTTCCGTAGATTCTAGTTCTGTACACTCTCCAATGGCTTTACCATTGGGGGTAGATCAGTATGACACAGAACTGATGCCACCTTTGGCACACACAGAAGAGACATGCAGGCAAGAACTTGTGACACCAGTAACTAAAAGCACAAATCTAAAAGAGCAGCAGTCTGAGGCTGACCTATCTACAGTTGAACTTTCTGCAACTTCTCAGGCAGATAGTCAGCAAAATGTTCAGGATAATATAACAAAACAAGAAAAGCAGGATCACAGTTTGGTAACAACTCTGAAGAATTCTTTGTTGATGTTGTTACACATAAAAACAGCAGATGTTGTAGATCATAAGCCAGATGAAAAAGGTAAAAAAAATGTGGGTGATGCCCATCTACAATCCCCTGTAGATATTGATTTACCTGAAAAGAACGTAAGTCCGCCAAGTTCCAGGAAAATGTATGAATCTGGCAAAGATAGTGACTCCCCACAGAGCACAGAGAGTATGCATTCCAGTTCCACATCAGGTAAACTGACGCCAACTTCTGAGGAAGACATGGTCCAGAATGTGGATTCCTTGCCAACAAGTCCAACCATTCCAAAAAGAATGACTGAATCCTTAAAGAAAGAAGACATAATAGCTCAAGTGTCAAGTGCCCCGCTGAGTCCAGTAACACCTAGGTGGAGTTCAAAAGGCATACAGGAAGGAACTATCTTGAGCAAGGAAGATCTAAGTTTTAGTCCATCAACTTCAAGAAAAATAGCAGCTAAAATAGCATTGGGCACAGATTCTGCTGCTGCTTTATCTGTGCCTTCAATAGTCGTTGGTAGCCTACCCGCTGAAAAAACCCTTGGATGCATGCATTTTGATTCTCAAAGAGACAGTAGCCGCAAATGGAAGTCTACTGAAAATCTAGCTCCAATTCCTTCAGCAACTCCAGAAGAGTTGGCGTCTGGTGCACGTCGTAAAATATTTCTCCCTAAGTCTAAACAACTAGATGATGAAGAGATTGGAAGCACAGACTCTCTTTCTCCTCCCTCCAGAAAAGAGAGCCCCAATGTATCTCCAGGACTATCTAGAAGAAATAAGTCCCTCTTGGCCTCTCAATCTCCACCTGTTGAAAGGCGCTCCCCTGGCACAATGCGAAGGATGGGAGTGCTGGAAGTTCCAAAGATACATGAAGAAACAGTAGATAAAGGGAAGGATTCAGAATCTTATTCACAGGAAGCAAAAGATTTGAGTATTTTGTCTAAAGAAGATGCACAGTCTACAGAAAGTAAAAAAGTCAACGATCCTTATAAAGGTGAGGTACTATATGATTTATTTGAACAATGCTTTCCTAGTTTCTTTGTCATCAGTAATATTAGTGTAGAGCAATCAGTACAGAAACCATAAAACAAAATTATTAATTTGCTAGATTCTAATCTCTTACAGTTGAAGATACATTTGTAAATTCCTGATATTTTGTATAATTACAGTCTATAAACTCCATTCATTAGAATTACATGTTAAAGCAAGTTTTATGAATGGTTGTAGTTGTTTTAGTTTTTCCATTTGTTATTAATGATTGGTTTTCAAAATAACTTCAGAATTTTGTCATTTTGTGAATATGGGGCCTATTCATTATCCCATTGGTCCCCGATAATTAATTATTCATCTTGCTGCTAGCTGCGGTGGTGGATACCTAACTCAGTGTTTCCCAACCTCTAACAGTCTAGGTTTTTAAAGATAGCCATACTTGAGCACAGGTGACTAATTAGTACCCCAGTTGTTTTAATGTAACCGTATGTGCTCAAGCATTGACATCATTAAAACGTGAACTGTTAGAGTCCTTTGAGGACAGATGTTGGGAAACACTGACTTAACTACTCTACAAAGCAATTGAGCATTGCTCTGATGCAGGGACAGCTGCTCTGAGCTGTCATCATGATCCCTAACACCTGCAGTTGCACCATTAATTGGTAACAGCGTAACTTTACACTGTCAGTCCTGACCCAGCAGTATTAAGCACCAAGTATTGGGTACACACTGAGATGATGTTGAAATGGCATCCCTCAGTTTGTATGGCTGTGCTGCACGTACAACCGGACGATATCGTAAGCAGCCCCGTTGCAGGTAATGAAGGATGGAACGAGGTATTGTTCTGTCATTCATTACCTCATTCTGATGTGTACTCAGGATCCCATATCTCAGCCTGTCGGGCCGACATATCGGCTAGGCAGCGTTCCCGCTAGGCTTTAGCGGGGCGCGCAGCCTGCCCGATTTGAAAAGGGCAGACTGACACTTTTTAAGGCGCCACGCTAAAACAGCCTGCGGTGTAGCCATCACCGCCGGTGAATCTATTCACAGAGAAGGGAGAGCTTGGGGGCAGCCCGGTTTGTCCGTAAGTGCCGGGCACACCCCCAAGAGTGGTGAGAAGGGGCCGCATCGTAAAGACACGCCCCTTTTCTCATGGTCATGCCCACTTTTCGGGCACGTGCCAGCGTGCCCTGTCTCTAGGTCCGTGAAAACTACTAGATACATATCGCTCAGTGTGTACCCAGCTTTAGTGTGCAAGCTTGACCTTAGTTTTACACATTCGCACAGAGAAAGCAAGCACAGGTGTAGAAATCTGATTGGATCTCTCTTCACAACCCATTGCTTATTCCCATAGGAAAGAGTTTGGCTCTGGGAACCAACACCATCTGAAGATGGCATAATTTCCTGCAGGCAAACTCAGAAAACAGAAAGTTTTCTGAGTTTGCTGAAAATTAGTCGTCCCCATTGGGCCCATAATAATCAGGGTTGCCGATATTTGGCTCCCTCCTTCCAGGAGGGAGCTGTCGGGCAACCACACGGGGGGCTTGTCGCGGCAAATAGGGGGCATGGCCTGGAGCATAACGCGTCATTGGGGTGGGGCATAGGGCGTTACAGCGTGATCACGTTATTGTGGCCCTGCCCTGGCATTGTGAGGCAGGGGGCGGGGCTTTGATGACGCAATTTAGCGCAAATCGCTGCCGGGGTTTATACAGCCGGCTTGCTGGTGCCGGGAGGCTTGCCTGCCTTTCCGGGGAGCTGGGAGCGTCACACGATTTTCGGGAGGCTCCCAGCCGAACCGGGAGAGTAGGCAAGTATGTTAATAGTGAATGGGCCCATTACTGAAAACTAGAGTTTCTGCATGTGTAACTTGTCCTTTAGTGAAAATGAATAGGCCCTGTATCACTTATTGCATAACACCATTATGTAAAGAGACTCAAGGGCAGGGTCACATGAGATGCACATTTTTCCCTCCTGGTAAAAGCAGTGGTTTCAGTGTATAGATAGTTTTCTCTTAAAATGATTCTCAGACTGTTTTATGATGCTGTTTGCCGCATATTGAGTCATAAGGGAATCAAGTCCTTCCAGAATTCTAGTAATTTTCCATACAACTTTAATCAGTAATTAAACATTTGTCCGAATACTGATAGATGTTATGTACAGGTGCTCATGGTATATGTGCAGAAATAGTAATTACTACAGAAACCATGAATGTACATTCAGGGGCATATGTATCAAAGCTTGATGTGAGATAAAATTGTGAAATATATATCACCAACCAATCAGCTTCTAACTTACATTTTGCAGGCTGTGTTTAAGAAATGATAGTTTGGAGCTGATTGGTTGGTGATGTATATTTCACAATTTTATCTCACATCAAGCTTTGATACATATGCCCCACAGTTTAATATGTTAAGAAGAAACATTTATTCAGCTACAACAATGGCTCTTGTTATCCTAATCTATGTAAATTCTGGGCTATTGTCACATGAGTGTTGAACAGCTGTGCATTGCATTTTACAGCTCTACATGGAGAGTGATAAAAAGAGACATAGGGGTCTATTTACTAAGCAGTGTTAGGAGACAGAGTGAAAAGTGATAAGGTGCCAGCCAATCAGCTCCCAACTGTCATTTTTCAAACACAACCTGTGAGATGGCAATTAGGAGCTATTCAGCTATTTCATATCAATTCCATACGCACAGGCATATCATTCCCGCTAGGCTGTGTCAGGGGGCGCTGCAACCTGCCCTATTTCTAAAGGGCAGAAAGCTCCATGCCCTCTGACGCGGTGCCCTGCTGAAACAGCCTGTGGGTTTTGTCCCCCCTCCACGGGACGCAGTGTGCGCATGCGCCCGACATCCATTCACAGTGATCGCAGCGCTTGGGGGCCATAAGTGCCCGCAAGAGTGACACATCCCCTTCTCATTGGCCATACACCCTTTTTGCGCACGCTTATGGCCCGCGCAGAAGTGCCCTTTCAGTAAGACAGACACAGACACACACTGGCACATTTGCATGTAATCGGAACAAGGGGGGGGGGGGATGGAAGAGAATCAGCGCTTAATTACAATGAATCGTGATTACTGTAAGGGAGCTGCTTCAGAAGGCTAGAGATGTCCCATCTCCAGAAGGTAAATGGCAATATATATGGAAGTACTGAAGCGCTACACCTTGCAGTGTTATTAGCTAATAGTGCTCAATGTTAATGTACTAAACATACACTGATGTATCAAAATTGAAAAAAATGTTTTACTATTCAAATGGTATTCAATAAAATACATACATATACAAAAAAACAACAAAAACCGAAGTATAATATACCAATAGAGTAATAGGTTACATATAATCAATGTAAACTATGTAATTGCATATGTGCGAACACTGCAATTAATAATGAGGGGTTGTGAACGGGGGATATGGTGACAACAGCTAAATGCTATAGTCACTATCTCCTCTAAGGATAATGAGACAGACTGAGAGTTTCTGATGATAAACGTGTGTCAGATTTGCGGCGTCCCGCTATCTGACTAGATGTAGTATTGAAAGTTAATGGGGGTGTGTCTGAGAGTGGTGCCCCGGGGTTGTCTTCTCAGGGCAGGAGTACGGCTCCAACCTGGGTGTGCTAGGTATTAGAATATGCCTAGGACGCGATGTATGCCCCCCTGTGCAGGGCACTAACGGCGCTGTACCTGGGGGTTCCAGTACAGCACTAGTGAATGCGCTGGAGACGGGCAACAATCACGTCCGGGGAGTGGATGTAACGGAGTGGGCTCTCCTGGAGCTTGCTACCGTTGATCCTCTCCTATCACGGCACTTACCTCCCCTCGCATGCCCCAGATGGCCGCTCCTGTCCCTTGCCGGCTGTCGATGCCTTCAGTCTCCGTCCGCTTCTCCTCCTCCGTCTTCCGCGTGCAGGCGTCACTTTGAGTCACGTGATCGCGACCCGGACGGGTATGGTAAGGGAATCAGGCTAGTGGGATAATGTCCATAAGACTTCTGTGAGCTCTTCCGTCTGTCTCGTGTGAGTGCTGTGGATCTCCAACGCGTTTCAGCTTCCGCCTTTCTCAAGGAGCATATCCTGTTATTGAAACTGATGTTATAAATACTGTTGGTGTCATTCTGATTGGTAGTTTCATGAAAAGTGGGTGTGTTTTCTTTAAACTGACTGATTTGTACTTCTGTGATTCAATCAGGCTACCTTCGTATTCAAAAAGGAGATGGTCTGGTATACAGGAAAATTTTCTTATGAGGATTAACATTAATAGAAATTGATATAAATAAAATTAAAATTAAAAATAAATAAATAATAAAAATAAATATAAAAATAAAAATAAAAAGATGCGAATGTTCAGTCGGTTGATCTGTTTATACATGAATGAATCGGGAAAATGGTCCTAATGTTTAGAATCATATATTGTGTTGTCCTAGTTAATCCGGTGAAATAAAGACCATATAATAAATGAATGGGGGGGGGGGGGGGGGGAGAGAGGGGAGGGGGAAATAGATGTGGATGGTGGATGGGGCCTTAAGTTCAGGGATAAGGAACATATGTTACAAGGTACATCCAGGGCATAATAACGACAAGGGGCATAGATTGGCCTCTTGTCATGGTAAATAACTTTATTAATGATATATACAAAGAACATGTGTATCATAATGTACAATATTGAAAATTAACCTAAAGGCAAACCACCATAGTTCTCAACAATGTAGCTAATATGGTCACTGAGTCATTAGGCTGGTTATATTAAAATCAATGTTTAAACCCCGAGGTTCTATGTAGGATTAGTGTGTCCATGTAGACAGAATTGCAGAATATTCAGAGATGAGCATATGCAGAGATCTTTTGTCTAATTTCAGATGGAATTGCACCAACTCTGAATTAGGCGCATAGGTCCTGCTTTTCTGAGTTAAGAATAATGCAAGTAACTGTGAACTTGGACAAACCATGTAGCAATGCAAGGGGTGCAAATACATACATTAACTTTGCATGCAGGGTAAATACTGGCTGCTTTTGCATGTAGCCCACATATGCTGGACAGCTTAATTTTTACACTGCAATTTAGATATCAGTTTGGACAAACCCCTCCCAAATCTAAAGGTGCCCATCCAGTGGCATAACTACGGTATTTGGAGCCCAGGGCAAATTTGAAAAGGGAGCCCCCCCCCCCCTTGATATGTGCACGCGGTGAATTGGGCATGGTCACTAAAAAATGGGGCGTGTCAACATGACACACACCTTTATTTTCACGCTGAACATTCCTATCCATATGCACCTTAACCCCAGTAGTGACCCTTATACAGTACCCCAGTATGCAGTTGTGGTCCCTCTTATGCAGGCTCATAGTGGTGCCCCTTATACAGTATCCCCAGTAGTGGTCCCCCTTATACAGCCCCCAATTAGTTCCCCTTATTCAGTGCCCCCAGTAGTGGTCCCCCCAAATGCAGTGCCCCATGTAGTGTTCCCCCTTATACAGTGCCCACAGTAGCAGTCCCCACAATGCAGTGCGCCCAGTAGTGGTATCCCCTTATGCAGTGCCCTTTATATAGTGCCTCCAGCAGTAGTCCCCCCCATGCAGTTTTCCCAGTAGTGGTCCCCCTTATGCAGGCACCCAGTAGTGAACCCCCTATCTAGTGCCCCCTGTAGTGGTTCCCCCCAGTGCAGTGCCCCTAGCAGTAAGCCTCTTACATAGTGCCCCCAGCAGTAGTCTCCCCCCCCATGCAGTGCCCCCAGTAGTGGTGCCCCTGATGCAGGCCCCCAGTAGTGATCCCTCTTATCCAGTGCCCCCTGTAGTGGTCCTTCCTATTATTGCCCCCAGTAGTGGTCCCCCCAGTGCAGTGCCCCTAGTAGTAGGCCCCTTTTATAATGCCCCCAGTTGTAGTAGTTCCCCCCCCCCAAGTAGTAGTCCCCAGTAGAGGTTCCCCCTCCCGATTAAGTGTCCCCAATAGTAGCCCTCCCAAGTAGAGGTCCTCTCAGTAATGGTGCCCCCAGTAGTAGCCACCCCCAGTAGAGGTCCCCCCAGTAGTAGCCACCCCCCTCCCCCGTTCTGCCCCCAGTAGTGCAGACAGGTTTTAAAAAAAAAAATATACAAATATACTTACCTGAATCCACGCTGCTGCTTCGGACCGCGACACCGCTCCCGCCGCCGCCGCCGCCCGCCAGTGCTCCCGGGCTGGCGCGCTCGGCATTATGGGAGAGACGTCATGATGTCATGACGTCTATCTCATTACCCACTGCAGGAGCCGGATGGAAGCCCGGTTCTTGCAGTGGGTGTTGCAGCAGTCAATGAGAGTCTATCTGACTCTCATTGGCTGCTGTTTAACACACGTATCGCCGCCAGCGCAGGCGGCGATGCGTGTGTTATGCACTGCCTGAGCCAGCCTCCTGGCGCTATTGGGCAAGCGCTCAGGGGGAGGTAACGGGCTCAGCTGTGCAGCACAGGACCGGCGCTGGAAGCCTAGCGCCGGTCCTGTGTAAATGTGTAGCGCTGACCGCACTCACTGCGGTCGGCGCTGCACTGGCTAACTAGGGCGGGCCGGAACCGTGGCCGGCGGCGCCCCCCCGCGTCACCGGTCCCACGGCGCCCAGGGCACGCACCCTGTTGACGATTAAGTTGAGCGATAGAACGATAACGATCGTTCAATCATTTGCAAATGGTTTGCAAAAATGTCTAAAACAACCAGCAATGCGCGTGTCTGCGGATGGGCACCTTAACTCTCTCTGCACATTTTAAATCTGCCCCACCTGGTTTTACCAAGATGCACAGTTATACCGCTTTTATACCTAAATTCCAGGTCTGACCCGGAATTTAGCCGGCGCCAACCCAGGAAATTCCCGAGTCGGCGCCGTTCACACCGGAACTGGACCTGCAGTGACCCGGCTCTTGAAGTCGGCGTTGAAGTGGACATCTGGAGATTACGTCATCTCCTAGTGCCACTGAAGCAGGCCAGCAGGTGGCGCGCTCCATGTCATCGTGACCCAGATTGCGCCATTTACACTGCAGGGTTTCATGGGTCGTTCCCGTATTAAACCCTGCAAGTTACCTGGGTTGTATTGCTCGATCCGGGAATCCAACCCGGTCCCCTTTTACACCAGGGAGCAACCTGGGTTTACCCTGCAATAACCTGGGTTTTAGATCTGGTGTAAAAGGGGTATTACTTGCAAATTTGTACTCTATTCCCAAAGCTGAATTAGGCCCTTAGTGCAGTTTTCTCTTGTTTGAAATTAATGAATATTTCTTAGCAACTATTTTCTGACAACTAATGACCATATCTAGTCAAATTCGGGGATTTTAAATAACAAGAACCAAGCAAATACCATACACATTTTATCTTTGCTCACAAATACAAAATGCACTACATTCCTGATTGTTCCACAGTGATCATTTCCAAGTGTTCACACACGTAGCACAGCTATTTATAGTTTTATATTATTTTATAGCTTGGGGAAGTTGGCATACATATGATTCTTGATAAAGTAGCACACTCATTGGCAATTATTTACTTTACTTACCTGTTTACACAAACTAGGGAATCTGTTTAATTATTACTGGTAAATCATTCTATGTCGGTTACTCAGCAGCAGTAGCCATGACAAACATTAAAGTGGAACTATAATGCTGGATTTAAAATTCTAGCATCAGTCTGAGTAGAGTTTGGAATATATAAGGCTATAGAATGGAGATTACACCCAGCAATGAGGGGAGTGGTCGTCTGGCAAAATAAGAGAAGTAAAAGTTGTAACTTTATTGCCATGGCTGGACTGGCCATCTGGCTCTTCTGACAAATGTGAGACGGGCTGATGGCCTGATGGGTTGGTCCAGGCCAAAAGCTCGGCTGCGCGCTCTGCTCGGGCCGGTATGCAGATTAACAGGGAAGGGGGGGGGAGGGGGGGTTTGTGCTGCAAGGCCCATGAGGTCTAGGAAGCTTACAGTCTGTAGGAAAATAAGTTTGATACATGAGGCTAAGGGCCATATTCAGTTGGAAGCGAAAAGCCGTTTTCTGCAAAAAAGTTTCGCCAATAACGTAATTTCGCCAGGCGGATAAGTATCGCCGTATTCAATTCTAAATACTTTTCACGGACGCGAAAACGCAATGCAATGTAATAGGTGAAAAAGATTTGCCTATGTATAGGTGGTGAAAAAAGTGCAGAATTGCGGTTTTGGGGTGCAAACATCAGGAAACCACTCAGCACCATTGGGACAGCCCCCAAAGCATAACTGTGTCAAAAAAAAAAAAGGTGAAGAACACCCAAAAAAATGACTTTGAAAAAGGGGGCGAAAAAAAACAAAGTCGGGGTACAAACTTAAAAACTAGCGAAATAAGATTTTGGGGGGTCTGCAAGTATGGGGGAGGTATTTTTTTGATTGCAGGTGTTTGCTGAAGGTGCGTTTTTTATGTTTTTAAAGCTTAACTTTTGCGATTTTTAACCATGCTTGCACCCATTGTCATGTACCCCAAATTTGCTGGGACTAGTTATTTTCTCCAAAAAAACCTGCTAGATGCTATTCTTCACCACTTGTGCAAAGACGCTAATTAGCAGCTTTTGAGAGCATTTAAGTACCCCAAACACCGTCAGCAGGGCTATTCGGGGGCATATACATTGATCCCCAATGTTAGTGCATCTTTTGGGGGGTGTCAAACTGATTTCCCCAAAACTGACAGCACTTTTCGCCTGTTTGCGTTTCGCCGGATCCCATTTTCGCGTCCTTTGGAATTGAATAGGGAGAAAAGTGGGGCCGCGCACAAAGAGTTTTCGCCTCCAAAACACACGAAGTCGGCGAAAAGTAGATTCCGCCGACGGCTGCAAAATTATCGTGCCTAATTGAATACGGCCCTAAGTGGCAACGATTGCATATTTGTCCAACAGATTGCTCTTTACACATATAGCCAGAGCCGCAACAGGGCTTTTCTGTGCCACACCCCTAGTAACAGACCTGCACATAGCAGTAGTTTGGGGGGCAGTGATTATTTGTGTATAGAAAGAAAGTTATGAGCAAAGTCTGCAGGGATGGTAATTAGGTAGAATATCCTAAATGTCAGGGATTACGATTTTCTGTGGCAGATACTGATTGTGATGTGCGTTCTCATGTAGGCAGAGGCAGTGCTAGATTAAACCCTGTGGAGGCCCCCAAGGCAGTCGAAATCTCGGGCCATCTTTGCAGATTATCTCCTAATACATTTTTAATTTTACCAACCAACAATTTCAATAAACCATACGTAAATTGCACCGAACATTTTTTACAAACTGACAGCTGACAGAAGATGAGCTTTTAAGAGATAAAGGGCAAGATTTACTAAGCGGCGGGTTCTAAACTCGGGCGGGTTGGCGACGATTTGACGGAGAGTTCTATTCTGTTCTAAACCCCGGAGGTTTGGTGGCGGTTTTGCAGCGGTTTCTAAATGACAGCCCTGTTCTATTCTATTCTAAAATGTGTTTAAATCAATATTATTTTGATCCATTGTCGCTGGGCCCATAGGCCTATTTGGTAATCCGGCACTGGGCAGAGGTAATGTCTAGCACCATCCAAGAGGCATGTCTATCACTATTCTCATGTCCTCAATCCCCCCCTTCCTCTTCTGGAGATAAAATTAGGAACAGGATTGTCAATTAGTTTCATGTGAGTACGACTACAAAAGGTCATTTATTCTCCCACAATATTTTCCATATTTGATGCTTCTGTATAGTAATTGAACTTTTAATATCAAACTGTCTTTACACAGATTTTTACTTATGTGAGATCATATGCATGAACATTTATTTCAGCCATTTATTTACACATGCAATTCCTGTTATCCCACATTAAAGGCAAAACAATATTCATCATATCTCTGTATACTGCATTAATTTAGACATTATTATCAATAAAAAACTCAACACATACAGTACTGTATGGATGAGGGAATGAGAAAAATAATTTAGTACATAGAAATCATTGTAATGATCAGTGGCGGATTTTACTCCCAGTAAAAATCTGCGGCCACCAGTGGCCCCCAATGATTGCAGTGGCTTCTCATTGGACGCACTATCTGCTAATTGCATGTCGGATAGGCAGTCTTGGACTGTGATTGGAAGATAATGCTTCCAATGGGAAGCCACTCCCCTGCCTTTCTGCCAGCTCTCTAATATGCAATGCTTCTAGGGGCTGCAGCCAATGCAGTCCCCGGAATCTGTGGAAGAGATATGGGGTGGTTGTGCGCATGCGCAAGTTTCGTCGCCAGCTGTAATGTGCTTCTAGGGGCTGCTACCGATGCAGTCGCTAGAAACAAGGGGCTTGTGTGCAAGACTTATATTATCCCCTCCCCTTACAGTGCTGCTGCTTAGGTGGGCTGCGGGCAGCAGCAGCCCCCCTGAAAACAAGAGGTAGGAGCCGCCACTGGTAATGATTACTATAGATTATCAGTTACAGCCACTCGTCTCCCCTCAAATGTGCTGGGCTGCTCCATGACACTACCAGATTTGTGCTCCTCACTTGGGGGAGAAGATGCCCAAAGCAATCAATCAAATTCTAACTGTCATGTACCTAGTACAGTCTTTGAAATGACAGTTAGGAGCTGATTGGTTGAGCAACTACTCCACTTTATCTCTCTCAATTGAGGGCTTGGTACATCCCGCCCTTGGTGAAATAAATAGTGTGCAACCCCCTTCTTTCTCTGCATAATCAGTGTCAGCAAATTGAGCCTATGAAGCTGGTCCCTGCATCTGTGATGTGCTGGCTGATGGGTGATTTCAGCGCAAGGGGGATTTTTTAGTTGTACAACTAATGCGGATGCAGCAGATCCACCGACCAGTCACCTAAAGATTGATCCGACCATGGGCAAATTGACCTCCTGCTTTAGGCAGCCAGTAAATAATAAATAAGATCCAGATCACGACTATACCCTGCTTGCAAAGTTTTTCTTTCTTTCTTTTCTGCAAGACTGTCTCTAAGCATATGGATTAGCGTTATAATGCATCTCAATGTTGAAGGACTTGCTCTATGGTGCAAGACTTGATGGATGCTCCCTAGTATAGAAAGTAGATCAGGGAAAGTTCTCATCAATGACATTTAAAACAACAACATTGAGAAACTAAAAAGAAAACTTGGGGGAAGATCAAACACCCAAGTGAACCTTGTGGCTAATTGAGTCTAATTTCCTTGAGGTTGTTTGGTAAACCCTGGGTGGCAGTGCAAAAACTGCAATATAACACTGCCCTCTTGTGGATTCACTTGGAGAATTTAACCCATATGTCTGCGTGCAAGAATCTTAAGTGCTGGGCCATAACTGCTGAGACCTCAGATAAATAAGAATAAATGTCGGTAAAGGTAATTTTACAGTCACTGGTACACAAACTAGGTAATTGCATTAGTGGTGATATCTGATTGCAACATGCGGCTGCACGCATCACTGCTGTTAGCGATACCCCGACATCACACGTTTTCCTGCACATGTTGGAGAAAATAACTGAACGCCAGCCCATTGCACCATCGACGCTAATTGAATTGCTTCCAATGAATGATATAATAAGAAAACAACAGTAGGTAGTCTGTAATCTCTGTTATTCTGCCAATCACGACAAATAAGGTTGTTATTTGCCCTTTCCACTAATCTCCTGCACCCTCCTCTAGCCACTAGTACCCCTTCCCCTGCCAGCCGCTAGCACCCCTCAGTGGCTGTCCACTTACAGACCACAAGTGGGCAGTTTGGGGGGACCGATGACACGATTTGTGCTGAACCGCATCATTGTGGTCACGCCCCCTGCACAGCCCACCTTTGCGGCCGCCATGCCCCCTCTGTGTTGGAGGAGGAGGAGGGGGCAGCAAAGTCAGCAAATATGTGAGCTTGTGAATCCTTGTACTGACCCCGGGTTTTGGAGTAGGTTCAAGTGAATGAAGAATTGAGACATTGGGAAATGCAATGTTTGGGGTCCAAGAAACTGCACTGAAAGGAAGATAAAAGGGCAACCAAGTGAGGACTACTGGACAGCCCACTGAGGGCATATAAACGGGCAGTGCAGGTACACTGAATCTTATCACCATCAGAGTTATATCTTATAACATTTACTGGCAATATAGGGCAAAAATGATTAAGAACAGCATTGACACACACAATTGGGTAGAAAGACGGTCGGTCATATAGACATACACATATGGGGGAGGAGAAGGGGGTGCTTGAGTAGTGATATAAAAAGCTAGTACTGCAAACAAACAGGAGAAGTCCTCCTGCTGCAATATAAAAACACATGCATTCCTTAAATATACAAAAACATAGTGTAGTGCTCCTTTATTATGACAGCAGGGGAAGAAGCAGCTGCAGAGGTGCTGAAGAAGAGCAGGAAGAGAGCAGTGCACTCGTGTACTCGTGTTGAGGAGGAGCAGAAGTGACATCAGGGGGGTGCAGCATAGGAGAGTATGCTCCTCCTGTGTTAACAGTGTACAGGCACTTATTTCTTGAAGTCGCCCCTGTCCATTCTGGCACCCTTATCAGCAGGGCCGTAGCTAGGGTAGTGTGGCCGGTGCCATCGCACAGAGCACCACAAGGCAGGGGGTGCTGTTTGGGCCTGTCAAATTTCTGTTTATTATCATTCTTGTTTGGAGCTTCCTCTTATTTAATCCCCAGCATCTCCTGGCCTCTCCTATCTTTTCCTTGGCCCTTCCCCATGAAGCCATGGCCCTTTTTTGGATGCATTATGTCCCTTTGAAAAATGAGGGTGGCGCCAATGCTCTTTCTGGCACAGGGCACCAAAAAGTCTAGTTACGGCTCTGCTTATCAGCTACCGGCACTTGGAGCCCCTGCTACACCGGTTCCACCCACACTACATCCCTGTCGGATTGTAGTAAGAATCTTGAAGAGTAGAGAGAGATGCCTGGAGGTTTGGGCTTCTGAAACGTTATAAATAAAATGAAGTACTAGGTTTTTTTGTGTTTTTAAATGGTGTTGTTTTCAAGTCAAGTGCTGAGTTACATGATGTCCTTACAGTTCAAAACCTGGTCTAAAATCACTATCACACTGCCTATTTAAAAATAGCTTCATTACCAATGGTTGACAGTGGCCAAATCTATTCCTTAATCATTTACATGGCAATTTGCAAAATGTAAAACTGTAAACCCATCACAAATGTCTCCTAAGAAGTGTTGCTGTGCTGATAATTATTAATGAAGGGACATTTTTAGGTACAAAGTATATCTGTGTCTTTGCAAGTAGGAAGTTATGTTGCAACCACTATCTCCATATGTACTTATCTATTATAACCACCACTCAGGAACACTTTGATGTTCCTCTGCACCATCAGACTGCAGATAGTATGCTATTCTGAAAAAAACCTATGAGCCAAACGTTCTCTTTCAGATTACCATACGATCTTTCTACTCCCATGCCCCTTCAAGCTCCTTCAGAGATTTGCTCACACATCTCACATGCTTCCTTCCCTTAAACTAACTTTCCTTCCCTCACACTATCTTCCCAACACTCCATGGAGACTACAATGACTATGGTAGTCAATTATTTTATCAATGCTAAATCTCACTTCTAATGTGGGGCATACACTTTAAAGACAAATCCATCGACCGATATAACAATGTGGCAAGGTTATGCTCAAACGACCTTGTACATGAATATAAAAAGCAGATTCTGGGACAATGAGTGCAAGTCCCTCCGTACCCCGGGCTGCAGTCCTCGGGAGCGGGGATAAACAATCTCAAACACAGCTGATTCCTCTATATGGATCCGATCTGAAAATCAGCAGTCTGACGGCATTGTTCCAGGATGAGCTTTTTTATTCATTTTCATTGCTTGTTTGTTGTGGTGCTGTGCATGTACCTATTAAAGCAGTTTTTTCTGCATTTGGGAGGAGTTCCAGTACTTACAGCGCTAAGGAATTCCAACATAAAGATACCTTTGTGTGAATGCGGGGAAGAATACAAATGTAAGTGTTGTTCTCCTTTTACACTGGTCACCGCTTCAATTTTTTACAAAAAAGGAAAAAATATCTAGATGTGAGTGAACCAGTATGTAAGTTTGTTTGTTCACTCTATTAACAAAGATCGCGTGAAGGTGTCTGGTCCGTGTGCAGGATTCCACTGTGAGAAACAGCTGAACTTTTTTACACTTTTCAGCGCTCGTTTACTTACTTTGATTAACTGTATTTATTTCTGTGGTTCTTTTGGATGTGCCCACTTTTAAGTTTACTAGCTGCCACTGCATGTAGCGCAGGTGTAACACCTTTACTCTGTATATTAGACCTTGTACATACACACTTACCAATCGGCCACCCGATATGTCTGGGCTGAAGAACCAGTTGTGATGTCCTCATTGCTGGTTCCCGTGGCCAACATATATCTCCTAGTATACACCCAACAAAACCTTCCTGGACTTCAAAGTGGATTTGAAACAAGTGCAACATTCCCTAGTTCTTCTTGACACTGTCGTATCCTGGTTCTCATCATACTTATCAAAGCACTCCTTCAGTGCTCATACATTTCTGGAATTAACATCTATATCAATTGTACCTAAAGGTTTGGTCCTCCTAGACACCCTGCTATTTTCAATCTATACACATCTCTTAACTAGTGAGCACCTATAGATTTCAGTATAACCTCTGTGCATAGGACATATAAATGTATCCACCTGTGCTGATGGCTTTCTGACTTTTCACCTTGGATGGGACAAATTCAATCTTTGAACAGCTGATCTAATAATATCCCCCCCCCGCAGTAAAAAAAAAAAAAAAGCTAGTGGTCTGACATCTCTATCTCTGTTGACAACAGGACAATATAGCATATTTCTCAGTAAAGCCTACTGTGTACTGTACTTCTCAATGCTCAGTGTCTTTGTGTAATCCTTGACTCAGAATTGTATTTTTTTCCATATCCACCATCTATCCAAATTATGTTGCGTGCATCTAATAACTTTTCCAGAATATGAATATCTCTCTCACAGGACATTGCAGAAATTTTAAATAGAGTATTCATAATTTCCTGTCTTACGGGTTTTCTTCTTACCACACTTTCACTACAGTCCAATTTGAATGCAGCTACTAGACTAATTTTCTTTGCCATACACTCTTGTATTGCTGATCTACTCTGTCATTCCAAGATCGGTGCCTATCATCCACACTATACTCTGTCCAAGATCGGTGCCCATCATCCACACTATAGTGTTCCCTCCAGCTCCGGCGGCAGGCAGGGCGCCGGAGCTAGAGAGGGCATGCCCGTGCGCGTGCCGAAGGTGCGCGCGCGGCCGAGAAGGGGGCGTGGTCATCGGAAAAGGGGGCGTGTCTATAAGACGCGTCCCCTTTTTGTCACTCTTGGGGGCGTGCCCGGCACTTACGGACACGCCGGGCAGCCCCCAAGCCCTGCAGACAGGGAGAATAGATGCCGGGCGCATGCGCCCGGCGTCTATTCTCCGGCAGTGACCGGGTCACCGCATGTTTCTCCACCCGCGGGACGCTGCGTCCCGCGGGTGAGAACGGCTCCCGCAGGCTGTTAGGGCAGGGCGCTTTTTGCCCTCCTCCTGGAGGGCAGGGTGCTTTTTGCCCTCCAGAAGGAGGGCAGGGCGCCGCGCCCCGCTAAAACAGCCTAGCGGGAACGCTACACTATACTCTGTCCAAAATCGGTGCCCGTCATGCACACTATACACTGTCCAAGATCGGTGCCCATCATCCACACTATACTCTGTCCAAGATCGGTGCCCGTCGTCCACACTGTACTCTGTCCAAGATCGGTGCCCGTCGTCCACGCCGTACTCTGTCCAAGATCGGTGCCCGTCGTCCACGCCGTACTCTGTCCAAGATCGGTGCCCGTCGTCCACGCCGTACTCTGTCCAAGATCGGTGCCCGTCGTCCACGCCGTACTCTGTCCAAGATCGGTGCCCGTCGTCCACCCGTACTCTGTCCAAGATCGGTGCCCGTCGTCCACACCGTACTCTGTCCAAGATCGGTGCCCGTCGTCCACACCGTACTCTGTCCAAGATCGGTGCCCGTCATCCACACTGTACTCTGTCCAAGATCGGTGCCCATCATCCACACTATACTCTGTCCAAGATCGGTGCCCGTCATGCACACTATACTCTGTAAAAGATCGGTGCCCATCATCCACACTATACTCTGTCCAAGATCGGTGCCCGTCATCCACACTTTACTCTGTCCAAGATCGGTGCCTGTCATGCACACTATACTCTGTCCAAGATCGGTGCCCGTCATCCACACTGTACTCTGTCCAAGATCGGTGCCATCTTCCACACTGTACTCTGTCCAAGATCGGTGCCCATCATCCACACTGTACTCTGTCCAAGATCGGTGCCCATCATCCACACTGTACTCTGTCCAAGATTGGTGCCCATCATCCACATTATACTCTGTCCAAGATCGGTGCCTATCATCCACACTATACTCTGTAAAAGATCGGTGCCCGTCATCCACACTATACTCTGTCCAAGATCGGTGCCCATCATCCACACTATACTCTGTCCAAGATCGGTGCCTGTCATGCACACTATACTCTGTCATTCCAAGATCGGTGCCTATCATCCACACTATATTCTGACCAAAATTGGTGCCTATCATCCACACTATACTCTGTCCAAGATCAGTGCCTATCATCCACACTATACTCTGTCCAAGATCGGTGCCCATCATCCACACTATACTCTGTCCAAGATCGGTGCCCATCATCCACACTATACTCTGTCCAAGATCAGTGCCTATCATCCACACTATACTCTGTCCAAGATTGGTGCCCATCATCCACACTATACTCTGTCCAAGATCGGTGCCCATCATCCACACTATACTCTGTCCAAGATCGGTGCCTATCATCCACACTATACTCTGTCCAAGATCGGTGCCTATCATCCACACTATACTCTGTCCAAGATCGGTGCCTATCATCCGCACTATACTCTGTCCAAGATCAGTGCCTATCATCCACATTATACTCTGTCCAAGATCGGTGCCTATCATCCACCCTATACTCTGTCCAAGATCGGTGCCTATCATCCACACTATACTCTGTCCAAGATCGGTGCCTATCATCCACACTATACTCTGTCCAAGATCGGTGCCTATCATCCACACTGTGGAATTCCCTCCTTTGTACAATAACACTTTGCCCTTGTGTTGTGGAGAAGTTGCCCAAAGCAACCAATCAGCTTATAACTGTCACTTATCTAGCACAATCTTTGAAATGTCTGTTAGGAGCTGATTGGCTGCTTTGGGCAACATCTCCACTTTATCACTCTCCAAGGCTTGATACATCTCCCCAGGGTGTATTAAGGGCATGATTCACACTATGGGCAGCACAGATGGTGTAATGGTTAGCATTACTGCCTCACAACACTGAGGTCATGGGTTTGATTCCCACCACGGCCCTACCTGTGTGGAGTTTGTATATTCTTTCCTCTGGGTACTCCGGTTTCCTCCCACACTCCAAAAATATACTGGTAGGTTAATTGGCTCCCAACACAAAAAAACAAAAACAAATTACCCCTAGTGTGTATGTGTGTGTGGATGTGGTAGGAAATACAGATTGTAAGCTCCACTGGGGCAGGGACTGATATGAATGGACAAATATTCTCTGTAAAGTGCTGCCGAATGTGTGCACTACATAAATAACTGGTAATAATAATAATAATAATAATGAAACGCAACTGCGAATGCAATAGCGATTAGGCACGCAGTTCAACTGCGATAGTATGCACCGCTGCACTACATAAGGATGCCCACTTTACCTTACACACATCCATAATGTTTAGCAAGACTGCAAAATCATCGGTACAATCAAGTACCATCACAGTTGCACAAGCCATGACCATACTTAGAAATGGCTAACTCCCATGCACGTTATCAGGCCTCAGGCTGCGTATGGGAATCGCAGTGGATAATTAATGCACGCCCATGCAACGGTGTTCAAACGCTCTGGCACACCTGCATTGGGCCGACCACCCACAAATGGCACTTCCTGGTAATCACTCTGCGATGGGTCTGCATAGTCACTGCAATCACAGTCCCGATCGCAATGGCTTGTTCGCGCACACGCACTACGATGCATACGCATGTGCAGTACATAACAATCAGCTGATTGCATGCTTATTATTATTTTCCTTGCAGGATCAGGCCCTAAGACAGGAGGGGGCCCATGTGCAGTCTCCATCTGGGGCCCCCTCCTCTCTCTCCGGCGGCTGGCAGCGCACTGGATGCAGCGCTGCAGCAGTAGACTCTGGGCACTAGTCTGTGCCCAGAGTCTACTGTGCATGCTGCCACGCATTTTCCAGGTGATTTCCCTACTCCGCATGCGCAAAAAGCGGTGGCCATTTTCCAGGCGATTTTTACAGCACTGATAATTCTCTGGAGTCTTACGTCGGTGCTAAGTATGAAAAATATGGGTGCAGGGTGTGCAGTGTGGGCCCCCCCTGGACCCAGGGGCCCATGTGCCCCGCACACCCTGCACTCATTATAGATACGCCCCTGCATCTCCCCGAGTGTCAAAAAACTTGTTCATCCCCAAACCAACATTGCTATATGCTTCGATAATATAGTCCCGCTTAGCACTTTTTTCTATTGAAATCTGCTTGGATAATATGCATTATGTGACACATATCTATCAAATGGAAACCTATTTTAATTTAGATTATAAACTTGTGAGGAACACCTTCCTACCTATTTGTATAACTGCTAACGCCTGCATTTTTATTAGTTATTTTTATCAATTGTAGTGCTGCGGAGTATAAAAGTCATAAATAATAATACTAATAATAATACTAAAAGACCTCTTGTTTTCCTCTTTAAGCTCCACAGGTTATCCGGAAGGTACGAGCAGAACAGTTTTCTGATGCATCTGGGAATTTAAAACTCTGGTGCCAGTTCTTCAATATTTTAAACGACTCGGTCATAACTTGGTACAAAGATGAAGTTCAAGTGGCAAAAGTAAAGAGATGGTAATGCTTACAGTTTGGAGATAGTTTATGTTATTTGGCAGTAAACACTGAATGTACTGAGCAGTGGTGGATTTTACCTAACCTAAGGGCTGTAGCCCCCCCCCCCCCCCCCCCCCCCCAGTAAAATCTGCCACCTTAGTGAGCCAGTTGCAGTCCGTGACTGCACAGATTACACTGTGACTAGTAGTGGCTTCCCATAGGAAGTGCTACCTGCCAGTCACAGCTGGACAGGCGATCCCAGTGGGAGGTGTTTTCTCCCCCTGGGACTGCCAGTCTGGGCTGCGATTAGTAGAGAGCGTGCTTCCAAGGGGAAGCCACTCCTCTACCCGCCTTCTAGGGGCTGTAGATCATGAAGTTCCTAGAAGCCGGTGTGTTGCACATGTGCAGCGCCCCCGCCACAAGAGGACAGTCTGTTCAGTCTGATGCATTATATACAGTATAACACAGGGTGAATTGAGTCCTCTCAGTGTGTAAAATGCAGCAACTGCTTTCAATAACCTGTGTCGTCTGGCTCAGGCCACAAGAAAGAAGGAGCTGTACATGTGGACATGCCCTGTTAAGTCATTTGTGATAGTGATAGATTATTTACATATGAGTCAAAACTAGAACCTCAGTACTTTAATGTGACACAGGGCTTGGTGTTAGAGTAGTGTGATTAAGGGATGAAGAGTACAGAAGAAAGAGGACTGGGTGCTTCCTTTTTTAAAGTTTTGCATGAGGGTCTGAAAAGTTACAGCACAGTTGTCAGTTTATATCTTATGGGCACTTACATAGTTGGTCATAGCTATCCTTGTTTCTCTTTTTAGCTCTGGAGATGAAGGACAGGCGGCTCTTGCTATTGTGCAGGCTTCAGTGAAAGACTGTGGTGTGTATCAGTGCACCATTCAGAATGACTATGGAGTCGATTCAACAGACTGCCTTCTGAGCCCAGAGAGTAAGTTCATTTTGTTAATCATTTTAAGGCTTGCCTTTCACAGCTTTTCTTCCATGTTTCTTGAATTAGGGGATCTTTTATCCATAAAAGTTTACCCTTTTTAATCATTTACAGGAACAGGAAAGCAAATTGTTAGGGAAATATCTTTGATCTGTGTAAACTTGGAGCTTCCACAGCAGATGGGGTTGAATACTTATGCAAGCAGCATTTTTCAGGTTTTATATAAAAAAATGCAAATAAATAATGAGTTCTTAGTTTAAAAATGACTTTTAAGATTTACTGGGTTTGCAATACAAATACTGTCTGATACAATCTGTGTAAATGTCACTGATTATACAAACAAATCTGTTGACTTTTTGTGGGTTGAATACTTTTTGCAAGCCACTGTATATTTATTATTACTTGTTTCACGATGTTGGGTGTTTCTAATCCCTTTGTGTTACCTTGTTTTTACAGTATATAGTTAATCATATTATGTTCTACATTTTGGGGTTATGACATGCTACTCCTTTGTCATTTTTGTGAACTTTACTAGTTGAAAATGATAAAAAAAATAAAAAAGAAATTTTATTAATGTGTTATTTAACATGATCTCCATTGGGCTGCAATGGAACTGTTATTCCTTCACACCTGAACAATCCAGCGATCTTACAATTGGTTACGGTGTAATGAGATATTATGCCCTAGCATACACTGCAAGATCCACTGTATGACGATATGATATAGCTTTACAGTATTAATGCTAGCGAACCGCATCATATGTTGAATTGCCTCATCTAATGATGAATTGGGTGGAATTGGGTGTACATACTATACCATGGCCGTTGTGATCCATTGCGGATTGCAGGATCAGCCAATACATCTTTAGCAAACAGTGCTGAGGATATTTGTGGACTACAGTATTAGCAGGGCCATAGTTAATGATTAAATTGATTTTATTATGCAGAATAAAGTCACAGTGCTTTATACATTTCAAAAGAGATCCTTCAATATTATTAAACAGCAGTGTCACTGGGGCATGAAGGACCCACTGGGGGAGTGCAGTGATAAGGGCCCATGCTTAAGGGGTGTGGTAATCACCATAGATGCTTGGCTAACAATAAGGCAAATCTTGGTGTAGTTTCTATAGAATGGAACCTAGCACCATGTTGATCAATGGCCCTGCTCTACCAGGTAACAGACTGCCTAATAGAGTAACAATGTACAAATCAGAGGAGGGATGGGCCCTCAGGCAGTGGGGCCCACCGGGGATTTCCCCTGTACTCCTGTGGGCCAGTCCAACTCTGAGTTGGATCCAAGAGAGGATCACACATGCAGTGCCATATTAGATAAATAATTAGCTTTATCCATTGTTTCTAAATGAAAAACTACAGATAAAATGGAGAGAGGTATCTGAAGCGGTTAGGGAGGCAGGCCAAAATTTGTTATATAGTCCTTACCTGAAGATGTTTTTCAGATTATTTTTGTGAAGAAGTTGCCGTTATTGGAAGATTTAATCCAAACTCCATATCAGTAGCCATTATCCAAAGTCGCTTAAATAAAGCAGGAACTACTAAGAGAATATCAATGTAGGACAAAATGTCACCACAAAATGAATGCCAGTAGCTGGGCATCCTTTATATAGGGCTGTGACCTGCATTGTGACATCACAATGCATACAGTAATCAGCTAGAGATGACTGTAGCTTATATCAGCTCTAGGCCCAGATAAACTACACCAGCACTCTGGTGAGAACAGAAAAGCCGGGGCTCAGGAGATGGCAGTGTAGCTCGGTGCAGGGAGAGGGGCGGGCCCCAGAGGCGGCCTGGTCCCTTAGCAGCCCCAACCTCTGCACCTGCTGTAACTACGCTCTTGCCTGTGAGTGGCAGCTGGTCTGCCAAAGGTAAAAAAAGTGTGTACGTTGACACAACACCTTCATTAAATTGTTTGAGCTGATGCAGATCTGAGATCTGCTGCAAAATTGGGCAGGTGTGGAGGAATATATTGGGTGTTGAATCTGTGTCCAGGTCTCCAGTAGGATTGTGTCAACAGTCTGGTCTGGAGTTGGATCCCCGGAGGATTGGACAAGTGTGTACTCATCTTAAGTCATGCAACGTCATATCAGATGAATAAATTGCTTTATCCATTGTTTCTAAACTAAAAAACTGCAGATAAAGTGGAGCACACGCGCACGCAGGGGGGGTTTCTGAGTACTCAGAAACCCCCCCCTGACGGACCAAAATTTTTTTTTTTTTAGAGACGGAGACAGCACTGTCTCTGTCTCTGCACTGATTGCGGCTGCGTCGGAGCTGCCGCAGATCTACAGACAGAGAGCTCTGCTTGGCAGAGCTCTCTCCCAAGTATACAGCTGCAGTGTTGCCGGGCAGGTAGCGTGACTCTGTCAGTCCCTGCTGTGCTGTGATTGGCTGGCTGTGAGGGGGCATGTTGGTGCAGCGGCAGTAGGAGGTGGGGCAGCCGCTTGTCTCCCGGTGTATACTGTCATGCTGTGTAGGTGGTCAGGTTCCGTGAAGGCCGTTCTGGCGCAGCTGCTCTGGGTCTAGCTCAAGTCCTATGTCTTCACGAGGAGATCGCCGGGAAGGAGCTGCCAAGCATGCCGAGCAGCAGCAACTCCACTCACATGGGCCTCCGGCGGTGACGCACCTCTCTCCTCAGCCCTTGGTAACTATATTGATGTTTATGTGAGTGTGTGTGTGTATGTATGCTATGCATAAGTATGCGTGTGTGTGTATATATGCTGTGTGTATGTATGAATGCATGCTGTGTGTAAGTATGTATATATGTAGGTATCTTGTGTGTAGATATACTTGTGTGTGTATGTATGCATGTATGCTGCGTGTAAGAATGCTTATTTGTGCGTGTCTGTGTGTACGCTGTGCATGAGTATGCTAAGTTGCGTGTGTATGAATGCTGTGTATATTATATATATATATATATATATATATATATATATATTTAGGGGTGTGCACCGGCCACTTTTCGTGTTTTGGTTTTGGATCTGGATCTTTCTTCGTGTTTTGGATCTGGATTGGTTTTGCCAAAACCACCCTTCCGTGTTTTGGGTTCTGGGTTTTGTGTTTTGGATCTGTATTTTTTTTTAAAAAAGCATAAAAACAGCTAAAATCACAGAATTTGTGGGTTTTTCTGCTCCTATGCTATTATTAACCTCAATAACCTTAATTTCCACTCATTTCCAGTCTATTCTGAACACCTCACACCTCACAATAGTGTTTTTATGTCCAAAAGGTTGCACCGAGGTAGCTGGATGACTATGCTAAGCGACACGAGTGGGCGGCACAAACACGTGACCCATCTAGGCATGATACTGCGGTGGCAGACAGGATGGCAGTTTGAAAAACTAGGCCCCAAACTGCACATAATGCAAAGAAAAAAAAGAGGTGCAAGATGGAATTGTCCTTGGGCCCTCCCACCCACCCTTATGTTGTATAAACAGGACATGCACACTTTAACAAACCAAACATTTCAGCGCCAGGGTCTGCCACACAACTGTGGCTGAAATGATTGGTTCGTTTGGGCCCCCACAAAACAAGCTGGCAATTAATCTGTCCCTGCACAAACTGGCTCTATGGAGGCAAGATGTCATCCTCATCCTACTCATCCACCGATTCCTCACCCTCTTCAGTGTGTACATCCTCATCCTCACAGAGTATTAATTCGTCCCCGCTGGAACCACAGGTCCCTCTGTACGTTCTGGAGGCTGGTCTCCCTGGAAGAGTTGATAATTCATTTTATGAACATCATCTCCACATTTTGTGGAAGCAGCCTCCTACGCCTTTCGCTGACAAGGTTCCCGGCTGCACTAAACACTCTTTCGGAGTACACACTGGAGGGGGGGCAACTCAGGTAAAATAGAGCCAGTTTGTACAGGGACCTCCAAATTGCTTCTTTTTCCTGCCAGTACAGGTACGGACTGTCTGACATGCCTACTTGGATGCTGTCACCGATGTAATCCTTTAACAGACAGACGCACGCTTGTCGCTGCTGCTTTGAGGATGCAAGTGCGGCTATAGCCCACACAATTCACAAAGACAGAAAAAAGAAGAAGAATATTTTTATTGTTTGTGTAGCACACTTTGAGGGTGTCACCACCCTTTAACAGACAGATGCACGCTTGTCGCTGCTGCTTTGAGGATGCAGGTGGAATCTAGACGGGATTTGGAACCGGGGACACACTACCTCCATCAATTGTCTAAATCCCACTGCACTAATGGCGGATACCGGACGCACGTCTAACACCAACATAGCCGTCAAGGCCTCAGTTATACGTTTTGCTTCAGGATGACTGCTGTCGTACTTCATCCTCATCGCTAGGGACTGTTGGAGGGTCAATTGTTTAGTAAAAGTAGTGATGTTCCTACTTCCTCTCTGGGATGATGAACAACTCCCAGCAGCAGCAATAGCACTAGGAGGAAGTGGTTCTTGATCTTTCCCTATTTTATTTTTATCGGAGAAAGTTTGGTCCTCCATTTATGTTATATTGATATATACGTGCGGCTAAAGCGCACACAAACACAAAAAATATTTTTTTATTTTTGCTGGAGAGTAGTGCACTTTGTGGGTTACACCACCCTTTAAGAAATGAGCCAGCCGGCTCTTTACTTATGGGACACAGGCGCACGCTTGGCGCTGCTCCTTTGTTGATGCACATGCAGCCACAGTGCACGCAAGTCACAAACACAGAAAATAATTTTTTTTTTTGTTTGGACTGGAGTGTACTTTGGGGGTTACAGCACCCTTTAACGGTCAAGCCAGCCGGCCCTTTACTTATGACACAGGCGCACGCTTGGCACTACTTTGTTGATGCACGTGCGGCTACTGCGCACACAATTCACAAACACAGAAAATTATTTTTTTTTTGGTTTGGACTGGAGTGTACTTTGGGGGTTACAGCACCCTTTAACGGTCAAGCCAGCTGGCCCTTTACTTATGACACAGGCGCACGCTTGGCACTACTTTGTTGATGCACGTGCGGCTACTGCGCACACAATTCACAAACACAGAAAATATATTTTTTTTTGGTTTGGACTGGAGTGTACTTTGGGGGTTACAGCACCCTTTAACGGTCAAGCCAGCCGGCCCTTTACTTATGACACAGGCGCACGCTTGGCACTACTTTGTTGATGCACGTGCGGCTACTGCGCACACAATTCACAAACACAGAAAATTATTTTTTTTTTGGTTTGGACTGGAGTGTACTTTGGGGGTTACAGCACCCTTTAACGGTCAAGCCAGCCGGCCCTTTACTTATGACACAGGCGCATGCTTGGCACTACTTTGTTGATGCACGTGCGGCTACTGCGCACACAATTCACAAACACAGAAAATTATTTTTTTTTTGGTTTGGACTGGAGTGTACTTTGGGGGTTACAGCACCCTTTAATGGTCAAGCCAGCCGGCCCTTTACTTATGACACAGGCGCACGCTTGGCACTACTTTGTTGATGCACGTGCGGCTACTGCGCACACAATTCACAAACACAGAAAATATATATTTTTTTGGTTTGGACTGGAGTGTACTTTGGGGGTTACAGCACCCTTTAACGGTCAAGCCAGCCGGCCCTTTACTTATGACACAGGCGCACGCTTGGCACTACTTTGTTGATGCACGTGCGGCTACTGCGCACACAATTCACAAACACAGAAAATATATATTTTTTTGGTTTGGACTGGAGTGTACTTTGGGGGTTACAGCACCCTTTAACGGTCAAGCCAGCCGGCCCTTTACTTATGACACAGGCGCACGCTTGGCACTATTTTTTTGATGCACGTGCGGCTACTGCGCACACAATTCACAAACACAGAAAAAATATTATTTTATTAGCACTTGGGGGGAGCACCCCTGATGGACAGAGCACCCCCTGGACAACACTACAGCACCCCTTTAGGACTGGGACACTGCACAGGACTTTGGAGTGGACACAGCCCCTATGGAGAACTGACTGCACAACACAGTCCAGCCAGCCCCTATGGACTTTGAAGTAGTGGACACAGCCCCTATTAACAACAGCAGCACAGCACAACACAGCCAGCCCCTATGGACTTTGAAGTAGTGGACAACAGCAGCACAGCACAGCACAACACTACTCTGCACTACACTACACTACACTACACAGCCCAGCCAGCCCTAACTCCCACCCTCCCTCTTCACTGTCCACAGCCGAGTGAGAAAATGGCGCCGACGCAGGTACCTTATATAGGATCCAAAACCCGCGAGACTCGGAAGGCGGGATGATGACGTTTTGCCTCGATTTCAGATCCGAGTCAGGCGGGAAAAGTCGAGCCTGACTCGGATCTGGGGGGCTCAGGGGGGTTCGGATTTCAGAAATCCGAACCCGCTCACCCCTAATATATATATATATAGAAACCCCCCCTTAAAAATCCTGCGTTTGCCACTGTAGAGGGAGGTATCTGAAGGGATAAGGGTGACAGAATTTGTTATATAGTTTTTACCTGAGATGTTATCCAGATTCTTTTTCTAAAGATGTTGCTGTTCAGGACCTTATTGGAAGTGTAATCCAAAGTCCATATCAGTAGTCGTTATTCAAAGTCGCTTAAATAAAGCAGGAACTACTCAGAGAGTATCAATGTAGGACAAAATGTCACCACAAAATGGTTGCCAGTAGCTGGGCATCCTTTATATAGGGCGGTGACCTGCACTGTGACATCACAATGCAGGCAGGCAGCAGCTAGAGATGGCTGTAGCTTAGATCAGCTCTAGGCTCAGATGAAATGCAGCAGCAATCTGGTGAGACTAGAAAAGCCGGGGCTCAGGACATCCTAGTATAACTGGTGCAAGGAGAAGCCGGGCCCCAGAGTCGTTCTGGACCCCATAGCAGCTCCATTCCCTGCACCTGCTGTAGCTACACCCTGGCCTGTGAGTGACAACTGGCCTGCCAAAGATTGGAAGAGTGTGTATATATTGGATGTTGAATCTGCGTCCAGGTCTCCAGTAGGACTGTGTCAACAGTCTGGTCTGGAGTTGGAATCATTCCCATGAAATATACAGGAGAAAGGTAAAAATATCATATACTTTCATGTGGCTTCATTGGGAGAGCCTGAAGCACGAACAGGTCTTCAATAGCAAGCTATGCTCCAAGAAATGACAATTTCACTCATCATATAAGCAATTTATAAACACTCTTGTTGCCCTCAACCCCTCTTCACTGTAATACTGGGTACACACCTGATCGCTATATCGTTCTTTCAAATGAAGAACAATATATCAGTGAAGCATCAGCTGGTGTGTGCACCTGATATGTCTGTGAATGACATTGTTCACAGATATCTGATCGGCTCTGCAGCACAAACGATGACGATATATCTAGCAGATATAGTATATTGTTTCATCTGCCTGTCTGTCCGTACAATCCTCCAACCGCACGATATGTCGGCAGCAGCAGCCAATGAATGTGGTGTCACAAGTGGGCAGGCATATTCAAATAGCTCTGCTGGCCACACACATCGGACAGACGATTGGTGACTGCAGGGGTTAAAGTTAGCCAGAATGGGGCGGAACTGCGTTCCGTCACTTCTATTTGGAGACGGAACCAGTTCCGCCGCCTCCGACCCACTTCAGCCCGGCGCCACAGAGAGGCTCCATTTTGACGGGCACCCGCTAAGATTTTGTTACCAGCGGGCGCTGGCTCCCTCCCCGCAGTGCCAGCCAGAGGCTGGAGCTCACTCCTGAGCTCCGGCTTCTGGCTCCCGCAGTATGCAATGCACTGTGGGAGAGACCTCATGATGTCTCTCCCATGGTTCAGAGGAGCAGCCAGGGGGGCAGAAGCAGAAGTGGGGCTTAAGGGAAGTATTGTTTTTTTTTTTTTTTTTTTTGAGTAAGCGGCTTCACTATAGGGGGCATCATTTCTGAGGGCACTACTAGGGTCATTACTCAGGGGGCACTACTACAGGGTGCATTACTACTGGGGCATTACTACAGGGGAACGACTCCTGGGGGCACTGCATAAGGGGCACCATTACTGGGGGGCACTGAATAAGGCACACCACTACTGGGGGACTGCATAAGGGGCACTATCACTGTGGGCACTACATAAGGGGCACTACCACTACTGGGGGCACTGCATAAGGGGCACCACTCCTGGGGGCACTGCATAAGGGGCACTACCAGCTCTGGGCTCTGCTCTGCCTGTTGCAATATCACAGGGATTTTTTAAAAATCCCTTACAGGGACAGAGCTTGCGATAAAGCTCTGTCCCTGCGAATCCCCTCCACAGCCTTATCACAGTGACAAGGTGCTGCGCATGCGCCCACCGGCCGCCTATACCCCCCACCGCGACACCCCCCCCCCCCCTTAATTTCACTTACCTCTGGTAATCGGTGCTCTGGTGATGTCATCTGTGGCTCCGATTAGCTGGCCTCCCATCCTACACTGTGACCCGGTCAGCTGACCGGGTCACAGTGCAGGATTGGAGACCAGCTGACTGGAGCCATGGAGGACATCACCGGAGCACCGATCTCCGGTCCCTGGACTCAGGTAAGTTTTATTTTTAGTATTTTTTTTAGCAGCGATCAGCTTGTGTTAAGACCACACAGCTGATCACTGGGGCCAGCTCTGGGCTCTGCTCTGCCTGTTAGAGCAGAGCAGGAGTCCGGTAACTTGGGGAAAGTCTGGATAATATCGCCAGGTGGCGATATTATCACAGGGCTTACCCCAGTAGATTTTTTTCACAATTTATTTTTAGTAAATCCCAGGCAGATCGCATTTCCCTTTACAATTATAGGAAATGCGATCTGTTTACTAAAAATATGTGATGATTAGGGGTTGGAGTAGAATCTTACGAATTCTACTCTAATTGCCCTTTAGTAAGTATAGGTGAAACTAAAATAATGTTTAAAGGGCGTGAAAACATCCCTTTTCACTTTTAGTACAAAAAATTTTAATAAATAGAGCCTATAGTGTGCGACTATCTAAAATTAATATTTATTACATCAAGAAATACACTTACATTGTATAAAATTATATAGTGCTTATCTGAGAACTGGATTGTTCTTTGTAGATGTTATTAGTTCATTTCCCTTGTGGCCACAAACAATGGAACATGGATTGTGGCAATTCCAGGATGTCCAGTGCGCAATTCCAGTACTTATCCAGGAACTATCAAAGGGTGTTTGTCTTGATGTCAGCTCTTGAAGTTGATGTGTTGGAAGCAGAAAAAATTGGCAAATGTAAGGATCTGAGTGACTTTGACAAAGTCCAAAATGTGATAACTAGATGACTGGGTCAGAGCATCTCCAAAACGGCAGGTCTTGTGGTGTGTTCCTGTTATATAGTGATTAGTAAATACCAAAACGTGACCCAAGGAGGGATAATCGGTGAACGGTGAACTGGTAATAGGGTCATGGACGTCCTTGCTGTTTGATGTACGTGGGAATCAAAGGCGAGGCCGTCTGGTCCGATCCTACAGAAGAGATACTGTAGAACAAATTGCTTAAAATGTTAATGATATCTATGATATCTATGATAAAAAGGTGTCAGAACACACAGTGTTTTGTGGCTTGCTGCATATGGGGCTGTGTAGCTGCAGATCAATCAAAGTGCTCATGCTGACCCATGTCCACCACCAAAAGCACCTACAATGGGCACTTGAGCATCAGAGCTGGATCATAGTGCAATAGAAGAAGGTGGCCTGGTCTAATAAATCACGCTTTCTTTTACATCATGTGGATGGCCGGGTGCAGGTGCATGGTTTAATCTGGGGAAGAGATAGTACCAGGATGCACTGTGAAAAGAAGACAAGCCGGTGGAGACAGTATGGCGCTCTGAGCAATATTCTGCTGGGAAACTTTGGGTCTTGCTATTCATGTGGATGTTACTTGGACACGTACCACCTATCTACACATTGTTGCACACCAAGTACATCCCTTCATGGAATTGGCAATGGTATTCCCTAATGGCAGTGGCCTCCTTCAACAGGATAATGCGCTCTGCCACATAATATATTCAGGAATGGTTTGAGGAACATGACAAAGATTCAGGGTGATAGTTTTCCTCCAAATTCCCCGGGTCTCAATCCGATCGAGCATCTGTGGGATGTGCTGGAAAAACAGTTGGGAGCCATAGAGGCCCGACCTCGCAACTTACAGGACTTAAAGGATCTGCTGCTAACGTCTTGGTGCCAGATACCACAGGACACCTTCAGAGGTCTTGTGGAATGGGTGAGAGCAGTATTGGTGGTAGGAGGGGGACCTACACAATATTAGGCAACTGGTTTTAACGTTATGGTTGATTGGTGTATATATTCTGTGTGTATACACTATATATATAAATATAAATATATATATATATATATGCATCACTGTTTGTAAACAAATATATATACATTTATGTCGACATCAATATAGTGTACATTATTGCAAACTGTTCATTAGTTTGTGAAGGGAAAATTAGAATTCAACTTCAATGAGCCCCTCACTTCCACTGATGCAGGTGCTACCACATAAGATATCACAGATGGTAATATACAAATGGACATGTTTATATTTATATCACAATCATTACCATAGTTTTTATCACTGTATGATTAGATACCAGAGGAGAAATAAACTTACTGCAAATGTTACACTGTCAGATTGAGGAACTGGAGTAAGTAGATGATATTGTAGACCAAGGTGAACGAAGAAACTTTTACATTAGGCCTAGTAACCTGGTTACCAGGTTAATAACTTGTTATTCACTACAATAAACAACATCACATTATGAACACGTCAGCAGTGTCATAAATAAAAACATGACAAGTTGAACTGAACATGGTTTGAATGGGAGATGGTGTCTATTGCTGCTGGCATGGTCAGCCGCCATTTATGTATCTGACTGACAAAAAAGGACTTCAACGTATCAGCCAGACGCACCGTTTATAATATTCACTGCCTGCTGCGTCCAAAAATCATTCACCACTAGCTCTGTTGCTCTGAGTGTGCAGCTAGCAGCAAGTTAAATATAAATTTATTATGATTCTGTCCAGAATCTGTTTTGGAGAGCATGTATTGCTGCATAGCACACGATAAGATGTGCCCAGCAGCCACAAGCACCTTGATATCATACTCTTATATTGGCAAACAGGAAGCACTAAAGGTGCATGGGACAATATCAGTGGTTGTTGAGCACAGCCATGAATGGCAGCCAGTTTGTGTCTAACTAGTTGTCACCTTCATTCTTCACCTCCTGTTGTGAAAAGTTCCAGCACCCCGGTACTTTAAGGGGTGCTACCCCTCACTCAACAACCCCTCTCGGCATCCATACCTACCTTTGACGACCATATGGCTTACTCTAGGGATGGATAGTCAGAGGGTCCATAATCAATCTTAGAATTTGATGGCAGATAAGAACCACTTGGGCCAACTTTTGGATCAATATCATGGGATTGTTACTTGTAAATCAATACAGCGTGATTATTGTCAAGAGGATATCAATAATATGTACATTTGCATTAGAGAACTTCTTCATCACAGAATACAGCAGAACACTTCTCTGACAATGGAAGCAGAGCAATTAGTGACTCAGCCGATATACTGCATCACATCACACTACCTGTATCGATCGAAACCGGGCCAAGATATTCCTGATTTATCGATATTTAATGTCCATTCCTAGATAATTCCCTACACATCTATCCTCCCTGAGCTGCTGGGATCAACAAATCCTTTACTAGCAATAGTTGCTGGAGTTCTATATTTGCTGAACTCGGTTATGAGTTGAACTGGCAGCAATGATGAGGTGAATACAGGTGGTGGTAGCGATAAATGCAAATATATTGTCCCTAGTTATTTAGGGTCATATTTATCACAATCCGCATCTCAGATGCAAATGGTACTGTATGTGATATATTTGTCCATATTCGCAATGTGATATTTGAATACATTGCAAGGATGTATCAAATATAGCATGCAGGGTCAGAGAGAGATAGCTCCGTCCCTGATAATCCAGTCTCCGCACTTCTCAGGGTATATTTTACAAAAAATACTCCGAATGTAATTGCGCACGTGCCGCAGGCCAACCGCCCCCCCTGCTCCACTTAGCTTACACTTACTTCCTTTCAGGTGATCCGGTGAGCTCCTCTGCTTTGTGACCCTGGTCTTCTGAATTGTGCTGTAAACTGATATGCCAGTTTACAACACACAGATGACTCTGGCCACAGAGCAGGAGCCCAGAGATCAGCTGACCGGATCACGGAAGCAGGGCTGCCATCAGAAATTGTGGGGCCCGGGACTGACAGAATAGGCAGGGACCCCCCCCCCCACCTCCGTTATTGAATGAAGTCTGTGCGCCCTTCCTTTTTATTTGTATTATCTCACCCCCCCTTATTGAATGTAGTCTGTGCACAGCAGGCCCTGCATTTTCATCACCTCACCCACCACCCCCCCTGGTTAGCGAATATATTCTGCGCGTGGCAGGCCCTGCATTTTTATTTTTATTACCTCACCCCCCCCATTAGTGAATTTAGTGATCTAGTGAGCGCGGCAGGCCCTGCATTTTTATCACCTCTCCCCCTCCTGCCCCCCTGGTAGTGAAGTCTGTGAGCGGCAGACATCTAAACCCCCCCCCCCTCCACCCCCCGGGTAGTGACATGTGTGCGCGGCAGGCCCTGCATTTTTAGCACCTCACTCTCACCCATCCCCCTGCTGACCAGACATTCCCCCACTTACCTTATGGATCCGGCAGCGGCTACTTCCTCCACGGTCCACTAGCAGTGCAGAGTTGCAGACGCGCTCCTCTTCATCCGTAGCTCACCCTACTCTGGCGCGCCGTTACATCACGCGTGCTGACTCCAAAACAAGCTCGCGGACCGGCAGCCATTCAGGAGCAACCGCTACGGCCGCTCCTGATTGGCTGCCGTTCCGCGACCTCAGGCTGGCTTGCGGCCGCCCTGCTTCTATCTCTCTCCCTGCATCATTTGCTGCTGCTGCTGCAGCGGCGCTGCTACCCGGGCCCCCCTCCCTCTCTCCTCCCCCCGGGCCCGGGACTCGAGGCCCGGCGGTCCCCCCGATGGCGGCCCTGCACGGAAGAGCTTACCGGATCACCAACCACTGGTCCCTGGGTACAGGTAAGTGTTTTATTTTTCTATTTTAAATATTTTTGTTTTTGCTCTGTGATCAGCTTGTGATCTAGTTAGACACACAAGGCTGATCACAGGCACTGGCTCCCAACTGTGCTCCCGCTGTCAAAACAGAGCAGGAGTCGTTGAAACGGGGTAAAAAATAATTATCAGCAGGCTTCCCCCGTTATAATTTTACAATTCAACTTTAGTAAATCTGCACAGATCGCATTATAATTATCAGACATGCGATCTGCTTACTAAAAAAATTTATAATTAGGGATTGAATGAGAATTTAGTGAATTCTCCTACAATTGGCCATTAGTACATTAAGGTGATACTAAAATAATGTGAAAAGAGTGTGAAAACACCAGTTTTCACAATATTTTAGTACAGTAAATATAATATTGATAAATAAATGCCCCTTAGTTATACTTTTGTACAACTCTATTTGATGTAAACTGTATTGCATGTTATACTCATTTTCACCTTTTGTAATCATTGTTCTGATGCATTTGCTTCAGTAAAAAAAAAAACATTGGGAAAGATGAACATGGCCTTTAGGTGTTACTTTATTTCATTTTGTTTATTGAGTATAAAAAATGCACTCAGGTATATTCCAAGTGTGTATTCATTGGATATGTCTACTTTGGGTTACATAATTTGGAATTATTATTATTGATGGCATTATTGGGTATGACTGCTATGAGTAGCATTATTGGGAATTACTGGTCACTTATTTTGCGATGCCTGCTGCAATGATTATGACACATCAAGGGATAAGAAAATAAAACGTAAATATATAAATATTTACACCCAGCATAGGAATACCTGTGAATTCAATGTGTGCAGAGGAGCTCATTCAGACCCGCTCGCTAAGATGCATACTCTTGCTTCTGCCGATGGTATGCAGTGTGTATGTATTGTGCGCATGCATATGCATCGCAGTGCACGTGCGCATAACTTAGCGAAAGTTCACAATGCGTTCGCTCGCTGCACATAGACAGCCCAGCAGAGTGAGTGACAGGGGAAGCAGTTTGTAGGTGGTAACAGGGACTGGCCATTAAAAACGGGGGAGTGAAGGAGTAAACGCAGGCGTGCCTGAGCATCTCAATGGCATTTTAGAGGTGTGCATAATTATAAGACAGCATCATAGTACACATCACCTGGCTGGTTTTTACCCTGAAGTGCTTGCGGAAGGGTATGGTCACCCTCAAGTGCTGCGATAGCATCCGATGTACCGATGGTTGCATACACTTCCTGGACATGACGTGCACAGTGGGCGTCTTAAAACAGGCTGGTGGGTGTCTGCATAAACTATGTGATCGCTCTCTAAGGAATACTGGGCATGCTAGTGCATTGCTGTGCGGTAGCACTGCCTACGCAATTTGCATACACATTGTGCGAGCGATCTCATCTAGCGAGCGGCTCTGAATCAGCTCCCGAGAGCAAAACAATAAGACAATACAGGTAAAACAGTACAGTACAACTAGCACTAAAAATCTCCACACAGCCACTTATGCAATGTGTGCAATTGAAAAGTACAGCGTCAGCTGAAACCTGTAGCTGTCAGCGTGGGCACAAATGTCAGGTCTAGTTTGTCTGAAAAAAAACAACTACAGATGATTGTGGTCCAGGGGCAGAGAGCTGAAGAAGGATGTGTAGCAGGTGTGCAAGAGAAGTAGGTGATGAGAACAGGAGGAAGGAAGGCCCTGCTCATATAGCTTACAGTCTTCATCTCCCTAGAAGCAACTAAAACCCATGCACTCATTATTTCTTACTGTTATCTATCCCAATCTAGCATTCATATCTCCTGCCTCACTCCTCTCCAGAATAGCTTTCACTTTTTAACTCTGCTCCTGCCTCATTTTTCTCTCTCTTCACTGACGCAGGAAACAATATAATTACACTGTTTATTAACTTTGGATCTCAATGGTAAGGTCACTAGTACAAATATAATGCAGTATGCAACCACAGTAATAGGTCAAGAATTTACAGCCGTTCTGCAGCAATATAAATAAATTGAAGAGTTAAAGATAAATTATTAGACTAAAACCTGACTTAAGAATTGAACACAGCCCCAAAATATATCAGTAAATAGACTACAAACATATATATAATAAAGTGTGCGTGTCTGTCCATTTGTCATTTATGCATGGCCAGAGTTTTGTACCTAGCTCCACCAAATTTGGCAGGGTGGTGTAGTTTAACCAGGATTAGGTCTTTGACTATGTTTAAAGTTCAGCAGGGACATGGAGGTCTACATGGTGCCCTGCCCACCAAGTAGGTAGTGGAGTCTCCGATTTTAAATTGTGGTTTAAGCAAGTTCGCTTCCAGTGTGATCTGAAGGCTGATATGTACTAGCACTGGGCGCCAAGAGAGGTGGTGGAGCAGTTACAGTTTACCCGGGCCCTGGCTTGCTAGAGGGGCCCGGGGGGGCCCCTCCCTCACAGTAGCTCAGCACACACTTGTGCTGTTCTGCAGTGCGAGACTGCTCGCGGCTGCTGCAGCAGCCGGAGCAGTCTCCTATAGCTGTGGGGGGAGCGATCACACTGATCGTGCCCCCCCTCTGTTTAGCGCTGGGCTTGCAGCGCCTCCCTCCCCAGCATGCAATGCCACTACGCAGTGATGTAAAAGTATTGTTTTTTTCAAGGGGGCGTGGCCATGCTTCCCGTGATTAGGCCATGCCCCCCTCCTTTACCCGGGCCCAGCCAGTCTCTCTACGGCCCTGTGTACCAGTGGGGTGCAGGCAGAGCTTCAAAAGAAGAGCAGTCAGTCAGAGGATCAACTGTCACGCTGCACCTGCACTAACAGTTACTAATTTCCTCAAAGCACATCTTCATATGCCATGCTCCATGCTCTCCTATGTTGGTCTGCAGAGATTATTGCGCGGCAATGTTTTCTGTTTTGCACTGATTTCTATTCTGCAGTGATTTCTGAAACTGCAGTGATTTGAGAAGCTATACTGATTTTTGTCCTGTACATCACTCTGGTCCTGATATACCCCATTCCAACTTGTCAGATAATACGCCTGCCTGCACTGTCATTTACTCCTAAATAGTATTGTTGTCCAGGTGTGAATAACTTCTGTGTTTTTGTCAAAGCTTTGCCCCTCTAGTATACCACATTCAAAACTAATCTAAGCCTTCAAAAGTGTGGTCCTATTCAGGACCATTCACTGTTAAAGCACAACCATAGACTAAGTTTCAGAATAACCATGCCACCAAAAAACCGATCCAGTCTGCAACGCAGCCCCTCAGCTACTAGAAGTAAAAGAGAGGCAAGACGTGAGACCTCAGAGGAAGTACAAGCTCGCTTGGCAGTTCAACAAGAGACAATTAGCCAATTGAGAGAGAGAGAGAGAGAGAGAGAGAGAGAGAGAGAATCACTCAATACAAGACTATCTCGCCAATCTGCCATTTCAATTCAAGAAATTGCAATTTCCAATCTGACTCTTTTACAATGACCATCAATAAGGCCCAAGGTCAATCTTTGAAGGTAGCAGGTATTGACCTGCAAACTCCTTGCTTTTCCCATGGGTATTTGTATATGGCATGTTCAATAGTGGGGTAAATGGATAGATAGGTCCATTGCAGGGATAAAACCATGTTAGCAAACAGTGGGCTCCTTTTCAGGATTAATGGATTGGGGCCATAGAAGAGGACAATGTAGAAAATGAAGGTTGCAGATGTACTTCAAGGTCCAATTTTCAAACCCGGGCAACACCAGGTATCCCAGCTAGTTTAAATTAACATTGTTACTATGATCCCTAGGTCATAACACCTTCATCCATTGAAAAAAAGTAATTTAAGAAAATTGTTACATACGGTACCACCTTCATTCACAGCTGATGCAAACAATTTATACAGATCTCCCAATGTTGTGGGTTACTTTATTATAACCCCCCTATCTGGATAAAAGCAGTGTTGGAATAGACTTTTATTACAGCATTATTTGGACAATAATGCACCACAGGAAGTAGTACTGTATTTTGCTATCGAAATGGCAAAAAAAAGGCAATTAACAAAATAAGACAGAGACCATTATAACCCTTGAAAATGTAGGTCTTTTCTTTAGAGAAACTGCAAAAAAAACAAGAAGTCATTGAGAACAGCTTCCTACACCATCAAATTGCACTTGGAAGCTAGAGGAAGCTTAAAAAGGAAGAAGTCTGGCAGACCAAAAGCCACAATAGAAAAGGAAGACAGGATTCGGAAGAGTCAAGAACTTAGTGATAGAAGGCTCACAGGACAAGAGCTTCAAGCACAGCTTATAATTGGTCGAAGTAAGCAAGTCTCAGTTTAAACTGTGACAAGAAGACTTAGAACTGCTGGTTTGACAGGTCAAGTGGCAGTAAGAAAGCCAATGCTAAGATAGAAAAATAAGAGTAAGAGGCTTGATTACTACCTGCAAGGTGAGCTCAGTCTCTGGGGGTATTAACTAATGTCTGGGTTTTTAGAAGTGGAGATGTTCCCATTAGCAACCAATCAGATTCTAGCTATTATCTTCTAGAAGGTGTTAGATAAAAATAAGTCGAATCTGATTGGTTGCTATGGGCAATATCTGAACTTCTAAAAACTCTCACTTTAGTAAATATACCCCCTGGAATCTGTATGTTGTATGTGAGCAGGACTGGATCTCCCGTGTAAGCATATTGGGCCTCATTCAGAGGCGGTCGGAGGATGCAAGCAGTCGCTCAGAAACTGGGCGGCCGCTTGCATCCTGACCGCCCGCCTCTGTTGCGGTCATTAGGCTTTAACGACCGCTCCCCGACCATCGGGGCTTACGACGAGACCCTAGGGTAGGGTCTCCCTTGTCGTAAGCCCCGGAGAGCTTCTGGCTCTGTCTGAGCCGGAAGCTCTCCACTGACATCACTAGTGATGTCAGTGGGGCCTCCCCCAAACGGTAGGCGTTCCCATGGGAACGCCTCCGTTTGGGCTGCCACCCCCCCGGCCCGCCTTCCAAACGGGGCGAGCTGTCAATCAACATCGACAGCTCGCCCCCTTTGGATCGAGACCCGCTACGAGCGGCGCTGTAGGTCGTAACGGGTCTCACGTATGTGCACGACGGCGCCGTCGTGCGCATGCTCTGTGGGGGGCCAACGCTAACGACCGGGTCTGAATGACCCCCATTGTGCTCAGGAGGCTCTGGATGTCTCTCCCTATGTCCTTGCTTCATTGCCTTTTCTATAAACAGTAAGCTCTCACAGCCCTGCTACATTTTGTCACCAGGGGACATTCAAGTGTATGCTGTGGCACTGCACTCGCTGACCACCATACACAAATATACTGTATAATAGATAACAAATATACATATATTTAATAAAGACACTCCAATGTTATTATTCTCTTGTGACTAAATTAAGATTTAAATGAGGCTCAGATGAGCAGTACTTTAGGAGTAAAATGTAATTCACAGGTTCTCAAACTCTGTCCTCAGGACCCCAAACAGGTCATGTTTTCCAGGTCCTCTCACAGCATCACAAGTGAAATAATTAGCTCCACCTGTTGATCTTTTAAAATGTGCCCGTGAGTAATGTATACACCTGTGCACCTGCTGGATGACCTGGAAAACGTGATCTGTGTGGGGTCCTGAGGACCGAGTTTGAGATCCACTGGGCTAATTAATAAATGGGGTCATCCAAATGTGTTAGTATGCAGGATTTTTACTCTTTCCAACAAAAAAACATAATGCCCAGATGCAGTTTGGAAATCGTTTTTCCAGCCTGGGCACTTACATGGTCACCTGAGTGGACACTAGGCATGTGCGCCGGACCATTTAGCTGAATTTGGATTTGGCTCCGATTCGTCATCCGGATTTGCTAAACCTGCAGTGACTGGTTTTGGATTTGACTTTGGATTTTTTTAAAAAATTGCCAACAAAAAGTTAAAATCACATAATTTGACCTTTTCTTGTTCCTAGACTATTATTAACATTAAATTCCAGTCATTTACAGTCAATTTAGACCACCTTACAGCTTACAATATTGTTTTCGCCATTATTGGCCAAATGCTGCAGGGAGCTGGCTAGTTACTAAGCGACAGAGTAGAAGCACAGGCACCGCAGTTTAAAGCACATTTATGAAACATTGGCACACAGCAGTGGCAGAAATGAAAGGAAGTTCAAGATGGAATATGGCCCAAGGAGTCACAGTGCTTTTATACACAGAGGGCTACGGCCCAAGGAGTCACAGTGCTTTTATACACAGACGGCTATTGCCCAAGGACTCACGGTGCTTTTAATGTATACACAGAGAGCTAAGGCCCAAGGAGTCATGCTGCGTTTAATTTATACACAGAGGGCTAAGGCGCAAGGAGTCACGGTGCTTTTAATTTATACACAGAGGGCTACTGCCCAAGGAGTCATGGTGCTTATAATTTACACACAGAGGGCTAAGGCCCAAAGAGTTATGGTGCTTGTATACAGAGGGCTAAGGCCCAAGGAGTCACAGAGCTTTTATACACAGAGGGCTACTGCCCAAGGACTCACGGTGCTTTTAATTTATACACAGAGGGCTAAGGCCCAAAGAGTCATACTGCTTTTAATTTATACACAGAGGGCTAAGGCCCAAGGAGTCACGGTGCTTTTAATTTATACACAGAGGGCTACTGCCCAAGGAGTCATGATGCTTATAATTTATACACAGAGGGCTAAGGCTCTGATTCAGAGCCGGACGCTCTGACAGAGCGCTCGCTCTGAATCAGGGCTGTCCTCTTTTTTTTTAGAGCGGCCTCCTGGTCGCTCGCATAGCTGTGGGTAAACAAAGTATTGAGCACAGGCTGTGAATACTTATGTACATGTGAATTCTTAGGTTTTTTTTTTTTTAATTAAATTTGCAAAAATCATAAAAATACTTTTTACACATTTTATTATGGGGTATTGGGACAAAAATTTATTTATTCCATTTTGGAATAAGGCTGTAACATAGCAAAATGTGGAAAAAGTTAAGCGATGTGAATACTTTCCGGATGCACTATATATATATATATATATATATATATATATATATATATATATATATATATATATATATATATATATATATATATATATATATATATATATATATATATATATATATATATATATATATATATATATGGTTCGGCAGCACTCCGGATTAAAATTACACAGTTCAGTACAACATTACGTCATGTCAACATTTTAGCACTCCTTTTTAAGGAAGCCCTTAATAAAGGGCACTGAAACGTTGAACATAATGCAATGTTGTACTGAACTGTGTTATTTAATCTGGAGTGCTGCCAAACCAAACTTGTACATATCCTCTAGCTAATGCTGACATTTTGAAATGCGCCCATTAAGATCAGTATGACTGTTCCTTTGAATGCCGGCTTTGCACATAGCATCCCCCACTCCGCCTCACCCTGCCCACACTGACTGCAGCTTTGTCCCACTCTGATCCCTCATTGCTGCTCTCTGCTCCCCCACGCTCCATCCTGTCCTGTACCACTGATTCATCACATCCCCCTGCTCTGTTCCATACTTACCCCATCCCCGACAATCAGCGGGTTCTTCTCTCTGACTAGGTCTATCCCATCTCACTAGCAGTGGGAGCCATTGGAGGGGTGACACACTCCCAGGCCCTTACTGCGCATGCATGTTTGAGACAGGTCAGATGTTTCAGGATTTTATATATATATATATATATATATATATATATGTGTTTGTATCTTCTCAGTATAGCTATTAGTAACATAAAAGTATCTTCTTTTAGATAGTGATGTCATAAACGTGAAATCTCTCTAAGTGATGATCATTAGTAAAGAGGTTTTACATTTTTATTAAGTAGCATTTGTCTTTTTTTTGCCATACTAGGCTCACATTAACAAGAGGTGTTTCTCTTTGTCCATTTGAACTCTTACATTATACTACAGCTACATGGTGCATTACCTGCGTGTTTGCTGATTTTTTCACCTGAGTGCCGCCGCACCAGACACATATTTTGAACTTCCAGCTGGCAGTCCTACTGGAGGCACCGGGTAACGTTGCATATTTGCTTATTTATAGTGCTGCTCTACCTGGACGTGTATATATATATATATATATATATATATAATCTACAGTATCCCAGAGAACTAAAACCCTCACATCTGTATGAAACTCCTATTTCCCTAAATAGTGTAAGCTTGTGAGCAGGACATTCTTATCTCTTTGTCCGTCTCTTATTCCACAATCTAGTTTTATTACTTTTTTGTTCATAATTGTAATTGAAATGGAATATGCCGACACTATATAAATAAATGTTAATAAATAAATAAATAAAATAAGTCAATATGTTCCCAGTAGCCAAGAGTCCAAGATACAAACTACAGGAAATTTACATACAAGTAAATCACACCAGGCTTGCCTACCCTCCCGAATATCGGGTGCCGCCCCCGGACAGGCAGGTAAGCCGACAGGTCCGCCCCCCCCCGCACTACCGATAGAAACCCCCGCAGCTGTGGTGACGCGATTTGCGATGAATCGAGTCATCATGGCCCCACCCCATTTCACAATGGATGCGATCGCATGGCCCCACCCCCAATAGTGTCATTGTCCAGCCACACCCCCCACTGCATACAGGCATTCACCTCTCTCTCAGAAGGACACACTACAAATGCAACTATAATTTCCCAAGTCACCCACAAAATTAGACTCACGACTTCACAAAATATTAAAAATAAAAACAGACACACCTGCAGTTGCAAAAGTTGCTCCTTTTGGTGTTAGGGGGATTTGGGTGTTCCATGCAGGATGTATGCTATGTGCATTAATGCGCGTACTTCTGACCCCAAGTGCAAAAATCCGATTTCATATTATAGTATGACATATACTATACTTTAGGTGGTGGGACCTGCACGTATGGGGCATCCCAAATGTAGTGACTATAAACAAAACTTAAAAATGGAATGATTTTTACATGTTCTTTGAACTTGTAGGGAGTAGGTGTCGGGCACATGTTTTGTACAACCAAGGCGCATTTATAGGTATCAAAAACACATAAGCAAAAAAATGTAAAATGTACCATTGCCCTCTACTCTTATTGTTCATTTAAGACATACATGATGCAGTATTGTATAAGAAAGAAACTATGTATGAACTCAATAGTGCTGCATTTGGCACAACAATCTACCAACATATATTTCAATTCACAGGCACTTCACTACTCAGTTCTGTTGGAGGACCCTGCATCTTTCTCTCATCTCTCTGTTTTCTGGCTTCTTGCTGGATTCCACTCACTTCCTTACAGTATTCTGCTGACCATAGCATATGCAATCCTGCTCTCACTCATTCCTCACAGACTCCTGCAATAACTTAGACTACTACAGATAAGTTATATATAGGCAGAAAATAGGTAAAAGGGTATACAGTCAGGATGCCGACTGTCTAATCCTGGCAAGGGTCTAATGACAGGCGTCGAAATCCCGACGCCTGTCATTTTACCTACGCCGGGAGCCCGACGCCCGGCGTCCAGATTGAAGGTAAGCTGGGGTGCGGGGGGCGAGGTTAGGGGCTACCGGGGTGGACTGAGGGATAGGCACTCTTCTGGGAGGGTTAGCCTAGAGGACGGGGGGGTTAGGCACCCTCCGGGAGACTTAGGTTTAGGCTGCGGGGAAGGGGGGGTTAGGCACTTGGGGAGGTTAGGGTTAGGCACCCCTAAGGGAGGGTTAGGGTGGGTGTTAGGTTAGTAAATGCTAAAATGCTTACCTGTCGGGATTAGATCCACTGGTCTTCCAGCGTTGGGATTAGATCCCGGTAAAAGCTGGGTAGTGGGGAATTGGACCAAATCTTGTTTGGTTAGTTGGGAAGTCCTCCCAAAATGCATAATCTTCACCTTGTATAGCTCAGTCATATATCTTATCATGCAGCTGAATTTTTTATTTTGCACGTGGGCTCCTAAATGTGCCTAGTCTGCATATAGCAACGAATAGCTGATCCAGCACAATTTTGTCCTCTATTTAAGTCTCTTGTTCTGCAACAAAAATTTTTTTTTGCATCTAAGTGTAATACACAGCAGGGGACGTGCCCAGTAACTAGAGATGTGCGTGGACCCGTGTTTTGTTTAAGCTTTGTCAAAATCACCAAATGTTTTGGATTTGCCCAAACCACCCTCAAGAGTTTTGGTTCAGATTCGGTTTTGGTTCTGGATTTCTTTATAAATTGATAAAAACATCTAAAGTCATGTAACTTGGACCTGTTTGTGTTCCTATAGTATTATTTACATCAATAACTTTCATTTTCAGTCATTTCCACTCAATTTTGACCACGTTACATCACCTGCAGTCATTAGAAAGGGACTTAAATGCAATCCAAAACATGCAAGTTCTGAAATACAAGAAGACCTGAGTCAGGACTCGGTTCTACTCGGTGCTCCAAAGTGATTACGAACTGGGTCTCGTTTCAACTCGGAACCCCTAAGATTGTGTGTGTTCGGTTTTCTCAAAAATCCTCGGACCACAGAAGCCAACAGGAGGCGTCGATTCACACATACGCCACCTGCAGCATTAACATATTTACACACAGCAGTTCTGTCCAAAGATGAAGCAGCTGTGTGTACTGTCTACAACTCAGGCCCTAAGCCATGTGACAAAAAGTAGTCATATTATGTCACATGACGGTACTTACTCTTCCGGGTTGCATGCTTGCACTTTCATAAATGACCATTATTATATATTGTTTTCACTATAGGTAATTTTGTTAATCCTTTCTTACTATTTATTTAAGTAGGTTAAACAATCTTTTTCAATTTTTAATTTGGTAATAATTACAATGTTTCAGCGATATCAAAGATTCACTTTTGCAATATTTTGTTTACCTTTTAGTTTTGTCTGGATTCATCACCAAAGAGGAAGCTGAAGGTACAGTACATGAGCCGCAGTGCCTGACTGAGGAATGCCTGATTGTCCTTGAGCATATATTGGGATAATTTACGTAATAATTTATACTATAATATACAAGTGATGCTAATAAATAGAATTCAGGTTGAGTCTCCCATATCCAAATATTCCGAACGACGGAATATTTTTAGCAGGACTGAGATAGTGAAACCTTTGCTTTTTGATGGTTCAAAGTAAACAAACTTTATTTAAGGCACAAAATGATTACAAATATTGAATAAAATTACCTTCTGGCTCTGTGTATAAGGTTTATATGAAACATAAATGAACTTCATGTATGTACATGTATGTTTGAGCCACAATATTATTGAAAATATTGTATAATATTACCTGCAGACAGTGTGTAAAGGTGTATATAAAACAAATGCATCTGGGTTTAGATTTGGGACCCTTTCCCAAAATATTTCATTATGATATGCAAATATTCCAAAATACGGAATATTCCGATATCCAAAATACCCCTGGTCCCAGGTATTTTGGATATGGGAGACTCAACCTGTATATATGAATTCCAGTGTCATTGGCTTTAATCAGTGAGTACTGGTGTCATAATTGGTCTGGTGAAGGGAGCTTTATGAGGATTATAAGGAATAATACACCCTCTATGTTACATGAGCACAGAAATGACCTTGTATTTCCTTATAAATGTATTACATTTTGAATATAATTGAATCCTTTAACATAGGTATAAATGGCACTCAAAACTTTTGTGTGTTAAAGGACTGGTGATGGAATAACATAACTGGGCAGGTGTTACTCCCATATGTGTAAGTAGCTGCAGGTAATGTCACTTGATCAATTAGTAAATATTTCCCAGAAGACTTTATTTACTTTGAAAAGCTACTGGTTTTGTTTTCCAAAAAGTTCATATGAATTATTCATTTTCTCTTCTCCTTGTACTAAAAATTATGATGCGGTTACACTGAAAGGACAATGCCTAAATAATATAAGTCCTAAGCTGTTCTCAACTTCTGCTGCAATTTCAGTTGGAGAAGAAATAGAGATGACACCGATGGTATTTGCCAAAGGATTAGCGGACTCTGGCTACTGGGGAGACAAATTTTTTGGAAGGCTGGTTATGGAAGAGCCACATGTTGGAATGGGATTTCTGAGAAAGTCTTGCCGAGTAAAGGTGATTTATGGGTTGGAACCAATGTTCGAGTCAGGAAAAACCTGTATTATCAAAATTCGAAACCTCATCACTTTTGGGACCAAGAATGAAAGCACCTTAGTGGAAAAAAATTATGATATCACCATTCAGGTAAGTAGCAGAAATCAAGGGGCTTGTAACGCTGTATAAGCAGTTAAAGAACTTTGCTTTTTTTCTTTCTAAAAAAAAAATGAGCATTCGATTTCAATCAGAAAATTGCACTTATCAGGGTATATTTACTAAGGTGCGGGTTTTTAGAAGTGGTTTTGTTGCCCATAGCAACCAATCACATTCTAGCTATTACCTTCTAGAAGGTGCTAGATAAATGTTAAGTAGAATCTGATTGGTTGCTATGGGCAACAAAACCACTTCTAAAAACCCGCACCTTAGTAAATATACCCCATCTTCTCTATCCTGGCTTCTGAGGTGAGGCTGCTAATTGCAAGGAAAGCAGAGGGGCAATCGCTACCCCTAACATAGAAGTTATCATATCTAGGGTGTAATACATATGTGGTGGTTATCTGGATTTCTTGTTCAATACCAAAAATAACACTTCTGATGAATGGAATAATCTTGAGTAAATAGTTATAGGTTGATATGGCAAAGTAGTGGTCATTCGCTCTCTTATGTCTGTCACCTGCAGTTTAAAAGTATTTTTCCAGGATAGAAGTGTGTATACTCCTCATGGTTTTTTATGCCAAGATATGTATCAGCTGGATGTCTTTAGATAAGTAGTCTCATTGGTGATTAGTCTGATCAGGCAGCATTGTTGTTACATAGGCCCTCATTCAGAGCCGTACGCTCTGAGCAGAGCGCACGCTCCGAATGAGGGCCGCCCTCCATAATTATGGAGCGTCCTCCTGGACGCTCGTATAGCTGTAGGTCACCACCCACAGCCTATACGAGCGTGCAGTTTGATGGCCGCGATGGTCTTGACCATCGCGACCATCGCCACTGCGAGCCGGAGCCTGCGGTTGAGGTTTTCAACCGCAAGGCCCGGAGTGATTTTGGCTCTATCATCACTAGTGATGTCAGTGGGCCGGCTTCTGACGGTAGGCGTTCCCTTGGGAACGCCCCCGTCAGGGAGGCACGCCCCTGGCACGCCCACCAAAGGGGGCGTGCTGTCAATCAACATCAACAGCACGCCCCCTTTGATCAGACACAACGAGCGAAGGAAAGTCCTTCGCTCGTCGCATCTGGCGCATGCGCACGACGGAGCTCCCTCCGTCGTGCGCATGCTCAGTGCAGACCATCGACCCACTTGCGAGCGGACAGCCGCTCGCGAGTGGGTCTGAATCAGGGCCATAGTTTGTTAATTAGGGTTTCCATGAAGACTTTTGTGGACAGGATTAGTATGTCAGTGTGATCAGATCATGATGTTCATGTGTAGTTTTAATACTCATATTTTATGGGTCATTTTTATTTATTTTGTTTACTTATAGTCACAAACATGTGGAACAGTAACTATTTTACAATGAGGATGTACAGTGCATATTAACCCTAATATTAGCACCGATTGTTTATGTTTGTTCTCTAGGATTGTAAAATTCAGAACACAACCAGAGAATACTGCAAGATATTTGCAGCTGAATGCAGAGGGGTCCCTAACTTTGGACAGTTCCCAGAGTAAGTTTAGTGTTAGATCTGTTATATGTACAGTGTACAAGGAATAAGTATTTACATTATTTCTTCCTTATTGGTACAATTCTACGTACAGTAAAAAGCACTTACCGTACGCCAGGCATACAGATAACTGTACAGTGTATCACTGCGACTGACCAGTAATTATTGGTCTGTCAGACATGCAAAGTTGTCCAGCATGTCCGAAAAAGATCCAATTATTTGCAAGTTAATAATCTGATGCCAGTGTACTGTATGTGTTGCTAAGGCTGACCGCCCGACAATATCACTTGTTGGTCAGCCTATTATGTAAATGATTTATTTCCTTTATGACAGAGAACAGCCAGTTTTCTGGACAGAAAATCGCTTGGCGATATTTGATAATATATTATATATAATATTTATAAATGTTGAAAGAAATGGGCACTCCTAGGACCAACATTTACATTAGGGTGCCAGGATACAAAAGTACAGATGCAGAATAAACAACACTCCTGAATAGATTCAAACACCGGAGTGTTTATTAAAAATCCATACAATGTACAGCGACGTTTTGGGCAGCTATGTACCCTTTCTCGCGCTTGAGAAAGGGCACATAGCGTCCCATAACGTCGCTATACATTGTATGGATTTTTAATAAACACTCCGGTGTTTGAATCTATTCTGGAGTGTCATTTTTATCTGAGTATATAAAATATATATATATATATATATATATATATATATATATATATAGTACCAGTCAAAACTTAGGACACATCTTCTCATTCAATGGTTTTTGTTTATTTAAATTATTTTCAACATAGTAGATTAATACTGAAGACATCAAAACTTTGAAAGGACATATATGGAATTATGTTGTAAACAAAAAAGTGTTAAACAAATCAAAATATGTTTTATATTCTAGATTCCTCAAAGTAGCCCCCTTTTGCTTTGATGACAGCTTTGCACACTCTTGGCATTCTCTCAATCAATCAGTTTCATGAGGTAGTCTCCTGGAATGGTTTTGAATTAACAAGTGTGCCTTGTCAAGAGTCAATCTGTGGAATTACTTGCCTTCTCAATGTGTTTGAGACCATCAGTTGTGTTGTGCAGAGGTAGGGTTAGTACACAGTGGACACCACTATTTGACTACTGTTGTAATCCATATTATGGCACCAACCACTCAACTCAGTAAAGAAAAACAACAGTCCATCATTACTTTAAGACATGAAGGTCAGTCGATACGGAAAATTTCAAGAGCTTTGAATGTATCCTCAAGTGCAGTTGCAAAAACCATCAAATGCTATGATGAAACTGGCTCTCATGAGGACCTACCCCAGGAAAGGAAGACCAAGACTTACCTCTGCTGCAGAGAATAAGTTCATTAGAGTTACCAGCCTCAGAAATGGCTACTTAACAGCACCTCAGATTAGAGACCACATAAAGTCTTCACAGAGTTCAAGTAGCAGACAAATCTCAACATTAACTGTTCAAAGGAGACTGCATGAATCAGGCCTTCATGGTCGTATTGCTGCAAAGAAAGAACTACTGAGGATTCCAACAGGAAGAGAATTGTTTGGGCCAAGAAACACAAGGAATGGACATTAGACCAGTGTAAATCTGTACTTTGGTCTGATGAGTCCAAATTTGAGATTTTTGTTCCGTCGTGTCTTTGTGAGATGCAGAGAAGGTGAGCGGATGGTTTCTGCATGTGTGGTTTCCACTGTGAAGCATGGAGGAGGTGTGATGGTGTTGGGGTGCTTTGCTGGTCACACAGTTGTTTATTTATTCAAAATTCAAGGCACACTTAACCAGCATGGCTACCACAGCATTCTGCAGCGCCATGCCATCCCATCTGGTTTGCGCTTACTGGGACCATCATTTGTTTTTCAACAAGACAATGACCCCAAACACACCTCCAGGCTATGTAAGGGCTACTTGACCAAGAAGGAAAGTGATGGAGTGCTGCATCAGATGACCTGTCCTCTGCAATCACCCGACCTAAACCCAACTGAGCTGGTTTGAGATGAGTTGGACCTCAGAGTGAAGGAAAAGCAGCCTGGGAACTCCTTCAAGACTGTTGGAAAACCATTCCAGGAGACTACTTCATGAAGCTGATTGAGATAATGCCAAGAGTGTGCAAAGCTGTCATCCAAACAAAAGGGGGTTACTTTGAGGAATCTAAAATATAAAACATATTTTGATTTGGTTAACACTATTTTGTTTACAACATAATTCCATGTGTGTTCTTTCATAGTTTGATGTCTTCAGTATTAATCTACTATGTTGAAAATAATTTAAATAAACAAAAACCATTGAATGAGAAGGTGTGTCCAAACCTTTGAGTGGTACTATATTATATATATATATATATATATATATATATATATATATATATATATATATATATATACATACATACATATATAATCCATAACAGCTGGGGTGCAATATGTCCAAACATACAGAAAATCTAAAGAACTAGAGGGCGCTCACTAGACTTATCTTTAAAAAAAAGTTGTATTTATTTACCATTTCACAACTGTCCTTTCAGCCAACATTCCAGTGAATGATATACATATATATTTGAGTTGCAAGGTAAACTGCACATATCTGATTTTTAATTTTGCTACGTACTTGTTACTTTTTCTACAAATATTGCCACTATTAATCAGCACATTTCAATCCTCTTGACCTCCTCCCCCTGTCCGCTCAACCACAATCCCCCCTACTTCCTCCATTCTCTCACTCACTGTACTTGCTCCCATGTCTCTCAACCCTGTAACCTCTCTCACTCCACTGCCACATATTTGGATCCTGACTACCGTCCAAACCTCTTCCTGTTCACTTTACTTTCTTCAAACTTCCTCCTCAACTTGCTTCAATTTGACTTTTACTCTATTCACGACATGGTCCTTACCAAGGTCACTAGCGATCTTCACACCAAATTCTTAGGGGGCATATATAACTGCAGGTGAAATTTTGACTTGCAGCTGTGGGTTTTTCCCGAGTCGCAAGGTTTTTCCTATTCAGTTACCTGCAGTAGCTTCAGAGCATGTCCAATTTTTCGTATAATCATTATTTAAAGTAAAAATTGTTGGGACTTGCTTCAGAACCACCAAGTCACCCCCTAATGACTAAATAAGCAATTGAAAATTTCCAAATAGCTTAATTAGTCCAACATTTACATGTCATTATTGGCTGATAAAACCAATAGTGGCCTCAAATTACCCCAAATTAAAATATTTAGTTAATTTTTGAACCCCAAGTGTAATTAAAGCATTTAACAAACAAAATAATTACTCTTTTTTATAAATTTTTCTTAGTTTTAATTGGCATAAAACTACCTCCTAATCACCTTTTTTCAACTGTTTAATATTACTTTGTAATAAAATGAAAAAAAAAAATAGCTTTTTATTATTGTGTTTACTTTAAAAAAAAAAAACAAAAACGAACAAATCACCCATTTAATTAATTGTTTAAAAAAACATATAAACATATCTTTCTTTGGGACAGTAATAACCAGGGTACAGACTGTTCCCTATCTCTTTTTAATTTCCCGTGGGGTTTTGCCCCCCAAAATTTTGTAACCGCTTTTCCTCTTTTGGACACCATAGATATCGGGAATGCACATACCCGTGGTAGTAGAAAATTGGCTGTAATCCCTGTGTTCATATTTGCAGGTAAAACCTCATGGCCAGTTTGATATGCCCTTATTCTTTTCCATCTGTCAGCTGCCTGTAAAACTGATGACCATGCTCTCCGCCTTCAAACTCTCCACTCTATTGGGCTCCGTGACAGTCTTCTCATTGCTGTCCTCCTATGTTTCTACCTGCTTCTTTTCTGTTTAGTTTCAACTGTACTCTTTCTAATGGAGGAAATCAATTAGTCGCGGGATATGCCCCTCAAGCTAATTGATTCCACTATTGAAGCTATTCAATACATTAGCCGTTTCCCCACACGGTAAACCAGGGATTAACACACACTAAGCCATTGCTTCCCCGTACAGTGTGGAATCAATAGGTTTCCCTGTGCGGTAAAACCCAGATGGTGTTATTTTTCACAGACTTTTCCTCACTGCTCTTGAAGCTGTAAGAAAACGTCCATTTCTGGGATTTAAAGCACTGGGTAAACCCCACTAATTGAATTGGCCAGCGCTGGTAATTGCCCATGGGGTTCAAACCGTGGCTAATTTTGATTCCCCCTAAGTCAGGGGTGGCCAACCCGAGGCTCTCGAGCCGCATGTGGCTCTATTGAGGTTCCGATGCGGCTCCCGGCTCAGCAGACCCCCACTAGTACTGAGAATGCTGGTCTCTGAAGCACAGACACTAAAGAAGCCTCTGATCGCTTCAGAGGCTAGCGATCCCAGTAATGCAGTGCGCGGGCGTCACCCGCGATGTGAGGAGCCTGCACGCCTAATGCTGTCCCTAATTTGTTTTCTGAGGGTTCTACAAACACCTGGTAAATTGCAATCTCATCAATACTGGTTAAAAATCTCTGCTTATTCTACTTAACCTCCATTATGCGTGAAACTGTATCCATGCGTTGAAGATGTACACAACACAAGGTAAAAGTGCATATTTATATTCCAAGGATTTCATTCTTTACAGCTTTGGTGTAACATGATTTTTTCTGGGTTTACTGTAGAATTTTGCCTCTAAACTTGATTTATCGGCCTGCCAACAACATACCCTATGCTACTATAGAAGAGGACCTGGAAGGATGGTTTGAGAGGTACTGTATCAGAGACCTAGCAGGAAAGTTACTCATGAAGAACGGGACAGAAATAGAGCAGAAATGCTGTACGTTTCAGCACTGGGTGTACCAGTGGACTAATGGGAATTTCCTTGTCACCACTCTAGAAGGTGAGATTGTGGAACACTAACAGGTTTTTATAAGAATTGGTCATTGTATGTAGTGGCTAGTCAGATGAATCAGTACGCTTTTACAGACCTAAAATACTGTGTGTGTGTTTTCTAGGTGTTGGATGGAAATTAACCAATATAGCAATTGTCACAAAATCCAAGGGGTGAGTAAAATCCAAATGTACCTTCACATGGAGTGCCATCATATATAGTTACACTTACCAATTACGCTTAGAGAACAACAATTGTAAAGCCAACAATGAAACAGAATGTGCCTGTAAGGAAAAGGTGTAATCACATGACAGAGTATTCTACAGTACAAAGCAGAACAATGTTGTACAAAGCAGAACAATGGGCCTGATTCACTATGGAACGCATTCTGCTTATATGCACGCACTGAAGTTGCTAATATCAGCGGTGCAATCAGGCCCAATGTGCCATCAGCAAACTGTACATCAATCATATTTACCTATGTTCTTAACCTAAAGTTAAAAGTATGCAAGGAAATAGCTAAAACAAGATTATGGCACAAACCTCACTTATCTCTGCCTCTTCAATGAGGTGCAAGTAAGCACCATCTTTAATACATTTATATAACTATTACATGATGCGTGTATCCATATGTAATTGTCTCTGTTTCTGTAAGACTATGGGGCTGATTCAGCGCAATGTTGATTGCAGATTCACGATTATTGGGAATCTGCGCGTGTGCAGGATGGGTCCTATGTAATGGTACGCAGCCCTTTCTATGCCTCTGCCCGATTGACAGGCAGAGGCATTTAAGGGACGGTGTGGGGGCGGGAAAGGCTGGTGTGGACGCAATTTACTGGCCTCGCAAGCCGGCCAAGCTTACTCAGCTGGCCGGCAGCCTGGCGCCGTCCACCATCGCGACCAATGATCGCAATGGTGATCCCAGCCTGTGACCTCGGTCACTGAGATCGCAAATGCAGCAGGGGTGTCATACACCTCCTGCTGCATTTGTATATTAGCAAGAACAGAACTGCAAAGCTGTCTCCGTTCAGCTTTGCAATTCTGTCCTAAAGGTGCATACACATGAGACGATATCTTTGAACGATATGAACGATAACGTTCAACGATATATCATTCATATCGTTCAGTGTGTATGCAATGAACGACCAACGATGCGCGCTCCCACTGCACGATAACGATATCTTTGGTCGTCCGTACATGCGGGCCAATTTGGACGATATTGTCAACTTTGCCTGTTCAGAGATGTGTCAGGATGACTTCACTGAAAGATATCTTTCAGTGTGTACACCCAATATAATTTGTCCTCTACTACAGGAAAATTGTTCAGCGATATCGTTGGTTGTGCAGATCGTCCCATGAGTACCCAGCATAAGCTGAATTAGCCCCTATGAGTGTTATTTTTACCATTTCAGGTCTAACAGATGCAAATTTGCACCTGGACAAAAGCCTTGTTGTGCTGCACTTTTTTGCATGCATGAAAAATATTGTCTGCCTTTGTATGTAGTACACATTACTGGAAAGTTCTACCTTCTCCCTGGGTTTACCCCTAACTCTGTGAATAAATATATGTTGTGTGATAATGTTTTTCTGTCAGTACAAAAATGAGGATCAATACATATAGTGTATGTATTTATCTTTCCATGTAATGGCTTCCTGTCAATGCACACAGTTTTTATCTCTGCTAGTGTATCTCCCTCAGTGTATAAATAGAGGAAGTAATGTCTGGGTAAGGTATCTCGGGTGAGTGCATGGATATGTGAAGGGTGACCATTAAGGTAATTGTATATGAAGAATGGGATGGTGACCAGCCCATTTGCAGTGGCAGTGGTGCAGCAATAGAGATCACATCATAGATAGATAGATAGATAGATAGATAGATAGATAGATAGATAGATAGATAGATAATTGAGAGTGCGGTTAGGAATAATGGTAGAGATGACAGTGACGAAGAGTAGACCATGCCAGGTTAGAATGGGGAAGTTAGTATCATGTTTCCTATGGTGATGAATGTGGACTAAACCAAAGATGTTTCATCCACGTTAATTCAAGATTTTGTGTGTATTGTAGATATCAAGGACTAAAAGAGAGCTGCTACCCAGAGGTCCTTGAGGAATTCCCATCAGTTCACCAGTGCAATAATTATTGTGAAATGCTTGGTCTAAAGTCCATTAAAGCAACTGATAGTCTCCTACCTCCACCCAAGCCAAAGGGCTCAAGAAGTCCACAGATGGGAAGGAAAACTGGGTCTGCTCAGTCAAGCCCCCAGATACAAAAGAAACTTTTGTCAAGTCCACAAAGTGCTAGAAAAGGCGGTGTCAGCCCAAAATCCACAAGAAAAGCCACAGACACAGGAGAACCACAATCAGGTGCCAAACACACAGCAAATAATGGGTCAACAACTGCAAAACCACAATAATACATAACATTGTTATTTTCTGTGACTTTCCAAATCTGGACTTGACTGAAAATGCTATTTTGTTGAACAAACTGCAAAACACACGGGATATAAATGATACAGTGACATTCTCCTCTACCATGACACAACACAACCGAACCGCACGGCTGTTGACAGCCTGCACCACCTGTGGTTTATGAGAAATGGAAGGTGAGCAATACAGGTGCATTCACTCTTATCATGGGCAGGATGTACTACAAAGAAGATGTCTAGTAATCTCATATTGTATTTTACAGGTATGAGTGTTATTATTTAACAAGACTGGTGGGATTTATGAGAACCAAATGTGAAATGATGTGAATTACAAATTTCATTTATTTGTTAGTACATGTGAGAATAAATGCACCTGTATTACACATTTTGTCTTACAAGCTACATGAAGGACTGACAGACAAAGCACACAATTACTGAAACCACAGAATGCTTTCTTTCCTCTGCTAGAAGCGAGTGTACAGTACTGTACCACCTCTTACGTCTGTTTTGTTTTACAAAATAGTTTTTTGACCATACAAATGGTCAAATATAATTACAAGTAAAAGCTACAAGTATGGCCGATCCAGTTTTTTACCTAAACAAATATGATGACCACAAACTGGAAAGCATAGTAACTAGAAGAGTGGCCTGAAATTACAGCACATCTTAAATATGAAAGCAATGGCTCTCGGTACCTCCCTACTATATCCGGCAACCACAGACACAATACATGTACATGTTCTATGAAGAGAGTGTGGTGTTTTATGCACAGGCAAAAAAATACTTTGCTAAATCTCAGGGTGATTGTCCCAGTGTCAGTCAAGTAGGATAGGTCTACAAACCTGTAATTTATTGAGGGATCTTGGGGAAAACAAGGGTTTTTAGTCAATGATTAACCACTGCATAATTCTTGGCAGACTTGAAAAGATACCAGACAGGTTGCAGCAATGATTTCTTTTCAGATCTCCCTTTGTCAACAACCTTTCTTTATCCCTTCAAGGAAATCATAGCACTTTCATGTTACTGGATGCAGGTCATAAAACTGTAATTGGAACATAGGGCATTCTGTAATACAGAAAGCACATTCTTTCCGTTTTATACAATAAAGAAAGTGGAGCATCTCATTTCTGGCTAAAGTAAGCATATAACAACCAACATCAAAGAACGGTTACTTTTCACAGAACAGAGAAGTTCTAGTGCTTAGAAATGGACTTTTGGTGCAGAATTACAAGTAGTTTAATTATATCCGTTTGAACAAAATAGGTAGGCTATAAATGGGTGATCAAGCTACCTGTCATCAGGAAAATAAACTGTACAACAAACTTTGGTTCTTCCATCATGTAAATATGGGGCGGAGGCTAAAACCTCCTTTTGTCTTCCCTGACATGAATGTATACCCCATTCCGAGTTGGAAGTCAAAGCATTACCTGATCACCTTTTATCAGTCTGGCCAAACCTCACTTGCTCTACCTTAGAGCTCCCAAGTACTACATTTTTCTTATGACAATCCCAGTTATCCTCACAGGAAGTATGTAACATTCAATCAAAACTTTCTGGAGTTCAAATTCTGGCGCGTCACTAGTGAGACAAACCACGAGAATAGGTTACCAGAACTGTTTCATGCAACTTGAAGCATTAGATGTCAGTTATTACACTGCAAAAGGGCAGGTCGCATTTCTATCCCTGTTATATAAAGTTAGTGAGCCTGATTTATGTTAAACAGAGAAAGCAAAGTAAATATATGACTGATCAATTCAGAAAGATTATTTGGTTCTTAAAAATCACAGCATCTTTGTTCTTCATGGACAGTTATAAACATTAGTAAGATAAGCAATATATTGTCTGCTTAACTCTTATAGTAAAGGTTCATTTTGGGGTCACATTTGACGGCCTAAAGTATGACATGAATAAATGACATGGTCTGCACTGTGGATGTTCACACTGTAGAGTCTAACATCTAGTTTTCGTGTTCCAGTACCTCTTTCTTGCTTGTTAGTAATCCTGGAATGTTAGAAAAAAAATACAAATGAATACAAATATGTATTTTTATTGAGGGTTTTGGCCTTACTAATTATATTGGTGCCTGGCCATAAATATAAGCAGTTTTGAGACTCAAACAATGAGCACATTTTGCGGCAAAATAACGCTTGGTGCTCATAAAGGCAAAGTGACTAGAGAAATACTGCCAACATATACACTGACAGCCAGGTAACCAGTGCACTGTCATTGCACTGTCCACCTGTATCCATTCTCAACAGTTTAGTTGCAAACAGTATCCAAGTAATTATCCAAGTAGTAAGTGATCCTCGGTGTGGTGGGAAAGCCTCACACAATGGAGTTGCATGTTTTGCAGAGGGTGGTCATGCACTTAATCTGTGACCAAACTTCTGTTTATACGTAGTCAGGGCTGTGAAAATTTGCACTATGGTGCTTTGCTTGAAACTTCCCTGCAAATAGTCACTTTGCCTCATGTTTGTACTTTATGTGCTTTTCATCACTGTTCATGTTTTTGCTTTGTGTGACGTGATAAATTTTATGTTTCTCTTTGCACATTTGTTTGGTGTATTAGATTCTGGGAAGCACTTCATTAAAACGTAGCAGTTATTGATGATTGTAAACTGCTGCCGATCACTCCAAGGAGTTTGCTCTTGTTTAACTTCAAATATAGGGGGAAATGTATCAAGCCTTGGAGAGAGATAAAGTGGGGAAGTTGCCCAAAGCAACCAAGCAGATACAAACTGATATTTCTCTAGCACAGTCTATGAAATCACAGTTAGAAGCTGCTGATTGCTTTGGGCATATTCTCTACTTTATCTGTCTTCGGGGGTGAGATGTACTAAGCTCTGGAAAGTGATAAAGTGGAGAGTGATAAACAACCAACCAATCAGCTCCCAACTGTCATTCATGTTACAGACTGTGTTTGAAAAATGACAGTTGGGAGCTGATTGGCTGGTACTTTATCACTTTTCAGAGCTTAGTACATCGGCAAGACTTGATACATCTCACCTATAATAGTGAATTAATCCAGGGATGACTATGCAGGGTCATACATGAAACTGGAATAATGATTTTCTATGTGTTTATTTTGCATTATACCTATATACACACTGAGTACTTCACTGTCAACTAATTGCAAAAGAGAGTGTATTCACCAGTGGTTTTAAATATATTGTCAATTATAGAGAAACTATAATGATCCACATGGTACAGTAATTCATACATTCTGGTGTCACTGTTAACAAGAAGGTTGTTATTTTTTTTTATTTGCAAAGTGAATAAAAAGGTTTCTCTTCTATAGGGATTGTACACAAGAACCTTCGTTATCTTTCATCTGACATAAAAATCATACGTGACATAAAAGAAAACAAGCTCTAGGTACAGTAGGTACTGTACAGAAGGAATGTCCATAGGGAATGATTTATCAGCTGTTACTTCTGGCTTCATAAATATTATTTGCCATCAGGCTGTCAGGAAAACACAATGACATGCATGACATACGTGTTCTTCTGTCACATGTGATGGCAATCGGCTTTGCAGTTCTGGTCCTTGGAAAGGAGGGGGGGGGCAATGGTGTGTCCTCTGTTGACCTCAATACATTAAGTTACAGTGAACAAATATGAATCAAGCAGAAACCATCTACAATGCTTTGGTGTGCTAAATGCTCCTTACCACAAGCATACAGTGAGTATATAGTTATTGGAACCAACCACTGGGTTCCATTTCCATACCTACTTACATGGTTTTCTTGCATTAAAAAATGCCTACCCCAGTGGGTAAGGGACCTTACATTAATTTCTGCCAAGTTGACAGTCATGAGATCTATGAATGTGAAACATTGGCTACAACCTTCATACTGCTAGGTCACAGAGTACATAGCTGTCAGCAATTAAATGAAATTTCCAATGACTACAAATAATTACATTAGCTACTAGCACCTGTGACCATGGCATGACCAGTACACAGGATTATGGTAATAGACTAGTCCGTGAAAAGAATAGCTCCTTAAGTAAATCTTAAACTATATGGAATACAGAATAGGAATCGGAACTATGGTTAAGGTCAATGTAAAATGTGGAAATAGTGGGGAATACTCATTTTAGCAGTGTGGTAAGAAAGGGGTGCTATTTGTTTCTATGCAGAATGGATTTCCATTCATGTATGAAGGCAAACTATGCATGAGATCAGGGATGCTAGACTTAGCAGCTTATGGTTCACATAAATATGATGTATGGGCTTTATAGAATGTTTGTCACATACAGGAACATGCAGTGGTTTGTGATAAAGTTTCTCAGATACAGCAGGGTTTTAATTATAATCATATAGACCCAGTAGTTTACTCACGACCAAAACTATAATATGATAGAGATCATTATATCATTATTATTATTATAGTAATTATTAATAAAGTTTCTTACTTAGCTGTGATGTTGGGTCCGTGAAGGCTCTAACAGTCACATGCTGTTCTCCGGCATACAAGTCCTTTACCCATGACCGAAGCAGTCACTGCACCTATCAAGGATCTCCCAACAGTGCATGAGCTGGGAAACACAATGGTCATGTGCATTAGCAACAGCTCAGTAGGAAAGCACAGGAAAGCATTGCAGACGCAATCCTGGTAGATTGGAAGAACAGTGTATCAAAGTAAGTAATTCACTGAAAGTTTCATATTGATTAACAAAATACTAGCCAAGTTTTAGTGGGAGCTGTTCTTTAAGCATATTTGGACCATATGAAAATAACTCTGCAAAATGGTCATGGGAAAGACAAAACCCAATAAATACATGAGCAAAAGACAGGTATTATGGCAGAAGAGATGTTTGCAAATTTAGATGAGCAAAACATATTTGTTGAATCATTAAACTGATCTCTACAAGCTGTTCCTGCACAGTAAGCATAGTCAACAGATCCATCATCCACATCAACGACAGGAGAAGCCAGAGCAATGCATTATAATTAGTATGTTTTTGTGTCCACCTCAGGAAGGACTGCAGCTTATTATGACATACTGTACAGTAGTGACAGCTACAAAGTCATTAACTCTTTACAGAGGATGCCAGCAATTTTCACAAAAGGAATTGCTACCAAGCATTTTATATTCCCTTTAACAAAGAGATTACATATTCATGTGGTCTCAATCATACTTGCAGTGCTTCACGTCTGATGCAAAAGTTCTCCAGCTACAGTATGCCGATTGATGAAAAATAAAACTGTTTGGCAACATGTCATTTCAGAATAAGTCCTTGTTTTTTTCTCTGAAAGCCAATGAAAGGTTTGGTCTCATTTAGTCAGAACATGTTGGGAAAAACATATCACAAATTATTTTTTTCTTTCGTTTTTTTTCTCTTCCATTGTATGCCTTTCCAAATCTTTCGGAATACATTACACTTTCTATTGGATCACATTATATATAATCCATAAGCCTTGAAAATAGTATGAAATTGCCTTATTTCAGCCTATCCAAAAATGGCAGCAAAAAGTAGGAAATTGCGGGACATTAGGGCCTGAGTCGCACGGAATGCTGATATTTGCGCAAAAGGTCAGTTTTTCAACTGTGCATGCATCTAAGTGCACACGGCGCATGCGTCCCAAAGAGTGTATGCACAGGTGTACCATTGTGATTGGGACGCATGATCTGGTGGTGGTAAAGATGGTCCGTCTTATGTGCGTGTTATGGGAGTATTCCAAGCTTGTTGCTGAACTAGTTGCACACTCAGGGCTCTATTCATAAAGAATGAGAAAGCAGACTGGGGGCAGTGAGCAGAACGCTGTTGGTGAGGAGGGCACAGCAAGCAGACCAGTGGACAGGGAGTGGGTGGTAGCAGACCATGGAGAGGGGCAGCAGGTACTCAGCAGAATGAGGTGACTCGGCGCTGGGTTGCTTAACATAAACATATAGCAGCAGCAGGGGTGAGGGCTGCGGCAGTCAGCAGAGTGAGTGACCCAGCATATGCAGGGTAACAATATACTCTGGAACCTCTCTAAAACAATGGGTTAAGATCTTACCCATTGCTTAATGGCAGTGTCTGTTCCGTACACAGACACTGAAGGGGTGCGGAGTGACTGGTGAGGAGGCACCTGATTGGCCAGCATGAGTGAAGGGAGTGGAGAGGAGGGGGAAAGACAACAGTCTTCACTGCTCTTCTCCCCTCAGGAGGCTCTATGCCATCCTTAGATGGCAAATGTTTTTTTAGGAAGAGAAACGGAAAACAGAGCTTTCTGTGAATCGCGCTCTTCATAGTACCGTGTGAGGAAGTGATGTCTATACTAATCAGGGGCACCGCTCAGGGGCGTGTTAAGAGAGCAGGGGGCCCGTGTGCAGTCTCAGTCCGGGGCCCCCTCATCTCTACCTGGTGGTCGGCAGTGCATTGGTATTAGTTTGTGCCAGAGTCTACTGTATATGCACAGGTCACCAAGGAAATGGTGTGGCATCCACTTTCCCGGCTATTTCCCTACTGTGCATGCACAAAATGCTGGGAAAATGGCGGCGGTTTGTACAGAGCTGCTACCGCTGAAGCGGGACTCTAGAGAGGTAAGTATTTAATAAATGGGAGCAGGGTGTGCAGTTTGGACCCCCCAGGAGCCAGGGGCCCATGTGCACCACACACCCTGCATCCATTATAAATACACCGCTGGAGAAATCTGAGATTTTGCCACGGTAACCCCTTCTGTGAGTAGGAGGTAGCAGTGAAATCCCTGTTATCACTGATAAAGGGCTTTCACTGCTCCATGAATAGACGACTCAGACACTTAATTGTCACATTGGAGGCCATACTGTGATGGAGAATCTGCACCTAGCATGGGGCTGGTGTAAGTTTCCATGGTGTGACTGATGACTGTGTCTAAAGATGCACCGGCCGTCTCAGGCCTTGCACAGTCAGATGCACGGCTGTGCACCAGGGGAAGGAGCATTAGCTAAAAGTCGCAGACACGACTACGGCAAAATAAGATAAAACGGTCACAGCAGCGTACGATCAGAGTCAGCCCCTGGGAGCGTTACAAAGTCCCTAATCCCTATACTTGTAGCCACAAATATAGGCAGTTTGGCAGCATACTATTACAGTAACAGTACCACCCAACACTTGCTAAATTTGTCAGTTCCTTTTAATGCATATTGTGTTCGCTCCAGTGTCTATAAGCTGCAGTGTTCTGATGTGCTGGCCATGCACAGTCCAATCCTTACCATCATATAATGTATGTTGTCTGTGGCTCTGTTTTGTAAAAAGTAAATGTATATACCAGAATTCACCCACTTTATGTTCATCTGTTACACTTCAATTACAATAAAATCAATGTACTAAATACATTTCACCAGTCTTCTGTATTTGACATAGTTGTTGATGCTTTTTAAACTAACATTAACATTGATTGACTTATGACATAAACATTATCTGAAATTACATATCTTACCTTATATCTGCTCAGGTGAATTGTCACCTACTTTTGTAGAAATTAAAGAATGATGCAACTGAAGTTTTACAGAAAATGAGTGACTTAAGAAATGGTTTTTGTTAGGGTTAGGTTGCTGTTAGGTTTAGGGTTAGGGCTCTAACAGTAGAAAACTGTTATGTCGACATGCCCAACTTCAAGATTATGACCATGTAGACCAGGGCTCGACAAATCAGGGTCACCAGGTCGCCATGGCGACTAAGATTTTGGTCCTGGCAACCGAGTTTACCAACCCCCCCCCCCTCGCCGCAGCGAGGCTCCATTTGCCGGGCGCCCGCTGAATTTTTACCAGCGGGCGCCCGACTCACCGCATCGGCAGCCGGAGCTCACCCCTGAGCTTCGGCGTCCAGCTCCCCCCACGGGCACTATGGGAGAGACGTCATGACGTCTCTCCCATAGTAACGAGGAGCGGCGGACGCCGAGGCTCACTCCTGAGCTCCAGCGTTCGGCTCCCCCCACGGGCACTATGGGAGAAACGTCATGACGTCTCTCCCATAGTTCCGAAGAGCGTGGACAGCAGCGGACGTAGGATCGGGCCTTAGGTAAGTAGTGTGTGTGTGTTCGCGCGGCTCTATTACAGGGGGCTTACTACTGGGGGCTCTATTACAGGGGGCTTACTACTGGGGGCACTATTACAGGGGGCTTACTACTGGGGGCACTATTACAGGTGCTGGTATGGGCATATTGCTGAATCTGTTGACCATTAATGAGACATGTATGGTGATTTGATGGCATGTGGGGAGGTTGAGGGGCACTGAAAGGGCATGTGTGGTGGTCTATACAAGCTTTCATATATTTTGGTAATGGATGATGGTCTGGCTCCTAAACTTTTAAGATGGCTCCTAGATTTTACAAAAATTTGTCGAGCCCTGATGTAGACATTGTGCATGATCAACATTCTGAATGTCAGCATTCAGGTGTTGATATTCTAAATGTTGACATAATATTCCACACCCGTTTGTGTTACTCTATTGTTTTGATTTGCATCCTGACTTATAAACTACTCCTTTATGCTCCTGCCCATGATGCTTCCCCCAAAGACTTTAAACCAGTTGATGCAATATTGTGTTGTTGGTGTTTGTTTTTCTGTCTTTCTTTACAGGTAAAAGCTCACCTCAACTAGAGTTTTTTAGCTGCATGCTCTGAATCTCTTCACATTGGCTCTGACCAGATCTATTATGGTCTAATAAAATTAACTACATTTTCTTTTGTACTTTTACTTTTGAGTCCATACTCCAGTCACTTACTTTTCTCACAATGGAGGTAGATGCTTGCCCCCCTCTCCCCCGTCACTATTCCTTACAACGTCTGTCCATTTAGTTACTACATTCTATTTTCCCTTAGCGGATTACCTGATGCTTACTGTATGGCATTGCTCTCTTCTCACCAATTCCTAAGGTAGGTGCACCATACTTTACCTTGCTGTCTTACCGAACCTTTGTTGAAACCTCTACCATCCCCACTTTCCCATGCGGTCACCTACAGAGGAATCTAGGTGAGGGGGCAGTGGTGTGTAGCATGCTGGGCCAAATGTCTCATTTCCAAATTCTGGATATGTCCGCATCCATCCAATGCTGTTCTTAGTTCATAAGTGTGGTTCCTTGCCCGCATGAAAAAGAAATGTAATGTATAATCTCCAAAAAAAACGTACCATCATCGACCAGGTTTAATCCTCATGGTTATTTTCTCAATATAGTTCAGTGATCCTGTTTGCATCCCTGTAGGTTCTGACCAAAGCCCTCTCAGCTCTCTCTTGCGTTAAGTTTTCGCCGGTCTAAACTTATCAGGCATGTCACCCCGAATATGGCACTTATCGCATGTTTATCTGGTGAAAACGCATTTGCCTGAATATTGTTGACCGACATTAAGTACAATTGATAATGGTGAAATCAGCCTGTACACCCCAAAAAACTAAACTAATATTGGGTAACAGTATAGAAGTGTGTTAGTGTTTGGGGTTTTAAAACTGTGCCAAATTGCTGTTATATGCATTTTTCTGTAACAGTGAAAATATGATAGCAAGCAAGTTTTTTTTTCCCAAAGTAAATGCTGTTAAATTTGGTTTACATAAAAATATATTTGTAAATCAATTAAAGGTACTTTTAAAATTCATCACAAAACACCTGTCATTGCCTTCAGCAATGTTTTAAACACCTGCTCCATCTATACAACACCCCCATATACCCATTTCAATGCTTTAAACCCCATTTTATACACTTTTTACTATTGACATGTCATTTTTGGCCAAATGAAGCCAATTAAAAAAATATATATTTTACCTAATTATTAAGGGGGTGTCCCAGTTGTTCTTCACCACGTCCCAACATTTTTTTCCAAAAATAGGGATTTTGCACAACTTCTCACCTGCTCCTGGGGTCCGGAATACAGATTAGCGATAACGTCTATGCAGTTTTGCATCCGCGATATAACCACAGCTAATTGGGCTGCCCAATAACCATTTTTGTCGAAAAACTTTTCACAAATGAAAACTTTTTGCCAAAAAATGGGTTATCGTGGCTAATTAAATCCCTCACAAGTGTACCCAATTCTCATCTAGCTATACAATATTGTCTTAAGGCTCTCCAAGCCCATTTTTCTACTTTTCCTGCCTTACCATCCTTTCTACCTCCATAAAACAAATGTTCCCTTTATGTATGCACTGCCTGTTACATTCTATTTTATATATTTTAAAATTTGAAGTTTTGAATTTCTTACCTCTGCTTTCATAACTCTTACTGACTGTATCTGACTTCTGTTCAATAAAAAGTGCATTTGGTATGTGCATCCTGTTATTAAAAGGTGGATAAAGAGATGCGTCAATGCAAAAACGAAGCGCTGCATCTTTACATTGTTTCCAATTCATATAGTATACTCCCAGAGGTACTACAAGCACATTAAAGAGACAATTTGATGCATGTGGCCAATCAGTGGTCCTGTCTTTCAGCTTTTGATGTAGCACTGATTTGCAAAGTTTAGGAGGCGGAACTTCCGGAGGCAGTGGAGTCACTGGCCTCTGGGTGCCTGTTGTCAGGGGGCACCAGGGGCATACAGATAATTCTATCTGTAACCGTTGCCAGCAGCGCAGGTGGCAGTTGTAGATGGGTCTTTTTGTGGGGTCTGGGGAGCCGCTGTTTCATCTTCAGGCACCAATATGGTTTGTTTATTGCGAGACGCAATAAACAAAGACATTTTTATTGCACCAACCACAGGTGGTGCCTGAAGTTATGTGTTGTGCAGTCAGGGGACTGTGGCATGCAGAGGAGGAGGCAGGCGCAGCCTGAAGACCCAGGAGCAGGTAAGTGTAGCTGGGGGGGATGCGGGGACAGGAGCTGGAGAGACACTGCAAGGCTGGCAGGAAAAACAGGGGCTGACTAGAGAGACAGGGGACTGGCAGGAGAGACAGAGGGTAGCTGGCTGGAGAGAAACTTGGGTGCTGGCTGGGGAGACACTGGGGGCTGGTAGAAAAGACAGTGGGGGCTGACTGGAGAGACAGAAGGGTGCTGGCTGTGGAGAAAGTGGGGGCTAGCAGGAGAGGTGGGAGACTGATGAAAGATGGGGGCTGGTTGTGGACACAGTGGGGGCTGGCAGGAGAAATGGAGGCTGATGAGATATAGGGGGGCTGGCTGAAGAGACAGGGGGGTTGGCAGGAGACAGTGGTGGCTGGCTGGAGACAGGTGCTGGCTGGTGAGACGGGAGCTGGCTGGAAAGACACTAGCGGCTGGCTGGAGAGACACTGAGGGCTGACTGAAGAGACAGAAGGGGGCTGACTGAAGAGACAGAAGGGGGCTGACTGAAGAGACAGAAGGGGGCTGACTGGAGAGACAGAAGGGGGCTGACTGGAGAGACAGAAGGGGGCTGACTGGAGAGACAGAAGGGGGCTGACTGGAGAGACAGAAGGGGGCTGACTGGAGAGACAGAAGGGGGCTGACTGGAGAGACAAAAGGGGGCTGACTGGAGAGACATAAGGGGGCTGACTGGAGAGACATAAGGGGGCTGACTGGAGAGACATAAGGGGGCTGACTGGAGAGACATAAGGGGGCTGACTGGAGAGACATAAGGGGGCTGACTGGAGAGACATAAGGGGGCTGACTGGAGCTAGAAAGACACTGGGGGGCTGGAGCAAACCATAGCCACTGGGGGAGGGGAGCCACCACCATCTATTTTACATCCGAGTGCCTGGCATGAACTTACACCCCTGCATTTTGATATTGCAAAAAAATATATGTTTTATCCCTGCTAATATCACATCCATTCACTGTGTGTGGAGAATAACATATTAATACTTGAATAAACATATAGAACAACATATGGTTATATATGAAAGGAGACATTTATTAAGGCAATATATACTTTATTATAGCAGTTTTAATCTAAATGTATACTTTTCTTATCCTTTGTGTATATTTACTTACCATGGGGTTTGCTTCTTGTAAGGTTCAACCAGACTTGGCTTTTATGCTGGGTAGCTTTAGTTAATTATGCAATAATACATTTATTCAAATATGTTTCACCAACATATTACCATTAATGTCACTTGCCTCTAACAAATTACAGTTGTGCAATTGCACAATGCTTCTTTTGTGTTTATTGCCTTAACTGATTTATTGTATTCTAATTACACTATAATGTTGTTTTTCTAGGTTATTTGCTTTTTATTATTTGATCAATGATTTCCATTATTAACAATGATATATTAATATTTTGCACACATATAATACATATATTTAATACCGTACTATTTATTTGCCTCCTAAGGAGGTTTATTTTACTCTTTGTTGCATAGTTACATTATCAATTTTACAGGAATATGTAAACATAACCAAGTAGGGTTTGTGGTTGCTTTCAGGTGCCTGAAACATGAGATATCGAGTGATGACAGTCAGAAAATAAGGTTCTATACTCCCTATTAAAGTTAGCATACAATATTATAAATTATATTATAAGTTATAAATGTGTAAAATCCATGCCAAGGGGTGGAGGTCTTAAAAAAAAAAAAGAACACAAAGTCAAGAAGTTGAAAACTGAAAATCCATTGATGCACTGACACATTTACATTTAAATAAGTGATATGAATGTCTTTCTGAGCACAGGATACCTCAAAATAATGATTACAGTCCATATGGCTGAGGTTGATCTTTCAGCAGCTCTCCTAAAATTGGTTAATTGGTTGTCAGTAATTCCGGATGCAGATTTCTTGAGGCTGGTCTACCCCTCTGATGCATCGTGTCCACAGTTCAAAGGCAGGAAGCTAGTTACAGACCAGTGCACAGTGTATTATTGTAAAATGAGCAGCAATTGTTGAGAGCCTGAGTAGAGTTTATCACGTTTTCCCATCCATTTATAAATATAATTGTCCCATTTGTAATTACAGTGCTGCATTGAGAAAAATATAATACGTGTACTATTATTATTATTTTGTTTAAACCAGTAAAACAATATTGCAGCCTCTGACATTAGCATAATCAACCAACAAGAAACATAACTGTCAGTTTATATTAAATATACATTACATTTAGTTGAGGATACAGATTATTCTATAATGATTATAATGACATTGACCAATTTTTATGCTCATTAAAATAAATGGAAATCTCATGACACAACATGACCACAGCTCTACTGTAGAGAAATGAAGCCACAGTAGGGAAGGCTACTGATGGATTTTGTACCAAAAAAATCCAATACCCCACTGCTGGCAAAGTCATCTTTTTCATAAACCCTTCCCCAGGTTTGTGGATACATGCGAGATAGGCCGTCCTCTTCATTCAACAAATGCATGCTGCCTCTCCTGCCAACTGATTACTTCATCCCACTATCCTCCATGATTTTGCTGCTCCCTACCTCTGGAACTCTCTCCCTCTCCCCATCAGACTCTCCATCTCTACAAATCTTCGAACGGGCTCTCAAGACCCAATACTTAATCAAAGCCTTTGAACTCTCATCCTAAACCGCTACTATATGATCCTTTCTCCCTGTCTACCCCATCTGTGTCAGGCTGTTTGTCTGCCCCGCCCCTTTAGAATGTAAGCTCTCATGAGCAGCGCCCTCTTCCCTCATGTGCTTCTCCTAAATATAATAATAATAATACTTTCATCTATCCTGCTTCGGGCGCTTAACACATGGTTGCTTAGACCCTGTTGCTTATTTGAGTGTTATGAACACTAATGCAGCAATGCATATAAGCCTTGTCCTTGTCCTGCATTGTATTGTATTGTATTGTACTGGATTCTTGTTCACTTATTTGTCTATGTACTTTGTAAGGCGCTGCAGAACACTTGTGGCACCATATAAATAAAGGATAATAATATTAGGGGTATATTTACTAAAGTGAGAGTTTTTAGAAGAGGAGCTGTTGCCGATAGCAACCAATCAGATTCTAGCTATTATCTTCTAGAAGGCGAGAGTTAAATGTTAAGTAGAATCTGATTGGTTGCTATGGGCAACATCTCCACTTCTAAAAACTCTCACTTTAGTAAATATACCCCTTAATAGCATATGACAAACAGCAAGTCACTGGGGGCTTTATCCTTCCAGCTTCCATTCAAAATTTTGGATTCCACATCTCAAAATATGTGTTTTACAAACAAATTTGTATGGATTAACAACTACTCTAATCCAAAAACATTTTCAAAAACATACAGAGCAAAAATAAATAAATAAACAATCAGGCTGGACCAGTAATTAAAAAAGGAAGAAAAACTTTTAGGAAGAAAAATAATTGTTGAAGGCAAAGAGAAAGCTGACCTTTTAAATAGTGATTATTATGATTAAAATTTAATTTTTTTGACATTTTATTGAAAAAATTTAAAGTAGCCTCAAATTAACACTTTTTTTGCATTTTTGTTTAATTCATTTGGATTTAAACGAAAAAAAAGTTTAAAAATGCAGAAATCAGCCATTTGACACCATTTAAAAACATATAGTACTTTCTTTATGCTCACTAACAGCCTTCTATATGGTTCTATTAACAAATTTGTCACTTTTTTGGGGTCCAGGATGGTTTCCCCACTTTTTCATGCCCTTCTCCCAAGTCGCAAGCTATAGAAAATTTGCATAACCTCGCCGCAAGTAGTGCAATTAGGCATTTTTAATTGGATCTTGCATTTCTCGGGAGCGCACATTCGTGCAATGTTTGTGCGTTTCATAAAGCAAATTTGCTTTTGCAAACTTGCACCCAATTGGATTGACCTCTAACCTGGCAAAAGATCAACTGCCCAGAGATGTAGTGGTTCGTATATACTAACTCTACACCAAACAATAGCACGGGCTGCTGATGAACTTCCATTAGCAATATGAAGAGAATTAATCAAGATATTAAAAACACTGAGACACCGTAACATCCACCGTCTATGAAAATAACTCTTACAATTCATGGCAGCACAGAACCACACAGTTATACCCCTTTTATACCGCTGCTTTGACTCGAGTTTTTGCCATGTCAACCTGAGTCACAGCTCAGTGTAAAAGGGGCCAGGGTTGGATTCCAGGGCCAAGTGACCTGGCAATCCAACCCGGGTAGCAATCAGGGTTGAACACGGGAACGACCATTGTAACCCAGCAGTTTAAAAAGGTAATCTGGGTCATTCGACCTGGGTCCCATTTACAGCAAGGGGAAATCCGGATTTCTCTGCGCTTGGAGATGATGTAATCTCCAAGCGCTGACAGAAGAGTTCCACTGCACTGTGCAGTGTGAATGGCGCTGACCCAGGAATAACTCGGGTCGGCACCACAGTGTGAAAGGGGTCTGTCCCAGGTCTGACCCACTTTGGAACCATGTTTCAAATCCTGGGTCAGACCAGGGACTTATATGTAAAAGGGGTATTAGAAAGCTTCAATAAGAAACTGAGCTCCTCAATAAGGTGAATGTTTTCGTAGGAGGCCATTGTTGTATAGTCCCAGCAGGACCGTACACTGAAGTCATGGGACAGCAGTATGTAAAGGTAATGGTAGGTGGCATTACTGTACTTTGACATTTTTGAAATTCCCATACCTGCATTAGTTGTAATCTGACATCTCGTGAGTTAGTTTGAACACCGGCTAGGCTGCTAATGGAAAGGCGATGTGAATTATCGGACTTCAAACGGGGCATGATAGTGTGTGCCCAACAGATGGTACATTACATTTATGAAGTTGTGCGGGCATTCAACATTCCTCGAACTACGGTGTCATGTATGTATCTGGAATACCTCATGGAAGGCATTACCACCCACGTGGACAACGCACTGGCCGGCCACAGGTGCCTAATGATTGTGACCAGCAGAGTTTGTCCAAAATTGTCCGTGGTAACAGAAAAGCGACACTGGCACAAATCACATCCACATTCAATGCAATGAGATACCAGATGCATATCCAGAAGGTCAGTGCAGCGTTCTTTAACTTCCATGGGATATGGGAGCAAAAGACTCACAAGAGTGCCCCTGTTAACACTACGACACTGGACACAGAGCCTCACCTGGCTCATGACATCGCTAATTGGACTTTGGAGGACTGGCAACCAGGACTGGCTCTTGGGGTGTTCGACCAGTGCAGTGGAACAGGGGCACGACCCTATAGAGGGCACATCCCCTCCCAACATCCTGACGTCAGCGGGACAGCACTGTCCTGCTGTTCCACCCGTGGGCCAAAGTGTCCCGCGGGTGGTCAAATCGGGAGGTGCCGGACCCCGGAGTAGCTAAATAGATGCTCCACGTATGCGCACGGTGTCCATTCAGTGCCGGGAGAGGACTGGGGGAAGCCCAGCTAGTGATGAGAGTGCTGGGCTCTCCCCCAGCCTGACGTTACACAGGAGGCGTGCCACGCGGGTACGCCCCCAAATAAAATCACTTAGGGGGCATGGCCTAGGGTACTTAGGCCACGCCCCACCTCATATGAGTGAGGGCGATAGGGACCAGACCAGCACAGGGTGCCGCAACCCCTGGAGCTGTCCTTGCTGGCAACATTTGGTATGGTCTGATGAGTCATGATTCCAGTTGTTTCAAGCTGATAGTAGGGTTTGGGTGTGGAATAGACCCCATGAGGCCATGGGCCCCACTTGTCAACAAGGCACAATGCAGGCTAGTGGATGTTCTATAATGGTGTGGGGTGTGTTCACGTGGCATGGGTTAAGTCTGCTGTTTCACCAGAACACATCATTGACCAATAACTGCTATGTTGCATTGCTTGATGACCATTCACAGCCCTTCATGGACTTCATGTACCCCTACAATGATGGTATCCAGCAGGATAATGCACTGTGTCATCAGTCCCAAGTTGTCCAGAATTGGTTCGAGGAGCTTTCTGGAGAGTTCCGATGAATGGTGTGGCCACCACATTCACCTGACATGAACCCAATCGAGCATTTATGGGACATGGTGGAGAGGTCCATTCGCACCCAAGATCCTGCGCCTATAAATATCAGGGAGTTGTGGGAAGCTATCCAGATGGCATGGGTCAGCATCTCTCCCGAGGTCTTCCATCCACTAGTGGAATCAATGCAACATTAAGTTGCTGAACTTTGCCAGGCTAGAGGGGGTCCTACACAATACTAGGCATCTATCCCATGACTTTTGGCACTTGAGTGTATACTATAAAGGGTGAGAAACAAGTGCCTTCTGGTGTAGTAATTTAGAAATGGACAGTGATAGAGATACCGAATATGCATACCATATTTGTTAAAAACCATGCATATCTATGTGTTTCTTTTGTAGACCGCACTGGACATCAGTCCAATCACCTTCTCCGTATGGGGATATCCATAAATTGATGATTTTATTCAGTTATCATCAGGATGTATATGCACCCATTATTGCATGATTTCCATATGTTGAGAGAAAGTAATGGCTCCCACGTATAGTATTTTGCAATGTATTTATACATCACACAGAAATAAAAATTCTTACATTATAAAATTGCCCATCCAGATGTCCCACCAACAGCAAGGTAACATCAAAAAGTCAGAGAGAGTCCCAGAGTCACACCGACCTCAACTCGTTTCGTGTCTTATGATGAAGTCCAGCTATTAAAACATAAGACTCTAAGGGGTATATTCAATTACCCGCGGGACTTCTGCCGCAAGTAATTTGTGCTCGAAAGTCCCGCGGCGCAGGGTAAAGCTATTCAATAAAATAGCTTTTTCCCCGCACCGATAAATGTGCTCTCGCTCGCGGGAACACACTGTTTCCGCGAGAAGTGCGGAAACAGTGTGTTATCCTGTCGCGCGCGAGGCCGACAAAGGCGGCTTCGTGCAGCTGTTACCTCGCACCTACATGAGGTGCGAGGTAAAGCACAACAGCGGGGGACTCGCTCGCGGGGTCTCGTGGACACCCGCGCGAGGAATCCCCATTAAACCCCGCGGCTAATTGTATATACCCCTATGTGTTGTATAAATAAATAAATACGCGACCCCAGAAACACAAAAAGGACAGTCACTGGCACTAGACGCTCCCAATGCACGGGTTGAGCGCATTACCATCCAGGCTAAGGTAAACTATACATTAGTCCCAATGGCGTAACTATACCTATGGGGGCCCCATAGCAAACATTTTTACAGGCCCCCCTCTCTGCCCGCACCCCCCCTCTCAGCCTACCGCCCCTACCCTCATCCCGTGGACACCCCTTGGCCTGAGGCCCAGCACCCTCCTCACTCCCCGACTTACCTGATCCATGGTCACGCTGAGCAGGACAGGCGCACCTTCCTTTCTGGTCAGCTCCATCTCACTGACTGGGAAGACATGACCACGGAGCGGGAGGGCCGCGACCACGGAGCAGGTAAGTGGAGTAGAGGGGAGTGAGGAGAGGTGATGGGGGAGTGAGGTGGGTGCAGAGAGAAGGGCCGCGGACAGAGGCTGGCACTGTAGGTGCAGGGGAACGGCCGGGCCCCATAGCAGCCGCACCCCCTGGACCCACGGTAGTTACGCCACTGATCAGTCCTTGCTACACACCCTGGCAATAAGGGACAGGCGTTTGCAGGTAACATCACCTCTTGAAAGGACACTTTTCATTCACTACACAGGCCAACCAGCCTTATTATGACTTTGAAAAAAAGACTATACTCCCATCTTTCTGGAGAAAGGAGAGTACTTATTATTGAGCCATATCCAGGGATCATGCATCGTATGCTATCTGTCCAAATTATCAACAAATAATTTTTAAAGTTACTAATATTATTTTTCTTGATGTCAATTGTTGATACTATTAATGTGATTATTTTATAAATAAATGTTTTACACATTTTTCTGACAAGTGATTTGAGTATAATAATTACAACCTCCAGGCTCTGCGACTGTGTTTTCTCCTATTTATATGTTTTTACACTCATGAGGGTGACTACCTCATACAGCCACACTGAGACTGGAAGGATATTGTAACTCTTAAGCGCCTGGGTTTTATTTCTGTTTGTATATATCAAATTTTGGCCTGCCACCCTAACCACTTCAGATACCTCCCTCCATTTTATTTGCAGTTTTTCATTTAGAAACAATGGATAAAGCAAATGTATTAATCTAATATGACACTGCATGATTCAGGAAAGGTACACTCCTGTCCAATCCTCTCTTGGATCCAACTCAGGGGGGTACAGGGGAAATCCCCAGTGGACCTCACTGCCTGAGGGCTGACCCCCTCCTCTGACATACATTGTTACTCTATAAGGTGTTTTCTCCGATTTACAAAATTTGTTATATAGTCATTACCGGAAGATGTTTTTCAGATAATTTTTCTGAAGATGTTGCCATTTCGGACCTTATTGGAAGATGTAATCCAAACTCCATATCAGTAGCCATTATCCAAAGTCGCTTAAATAAAGCAGGAACTACTCAGAGAGGATCAATGTAGGACAAAATGTCACCACAAAATGGCTGCCAGTAGCTGGGCATCCTTTATATAGGGCTGCGACCTGCTTTGTGACATCACAATGCATGCAGTAATCAGCTAGAGATGACTGTAGCTTAGATCAGCTCTTGGCCCAGATAAACTACACCAGCACTCTGGTAAGAATAGAAAAGCCGGGGCTCAGGAGATGGCAGTATAACTCGGTGCAGGAAGAGGGCCGGGCCCCAGAAGCGGCCTGGGCCCCTTAGCAGCCCCATTCTCTGCACCTGCTGTAACTACGCTTTTGCCTGTGAGTGGCAGCTGGTCTGCGAAAGATTGGAAGAGTGTGTACTTTCAGTAGATTATTTGAGCATATGCACATCTGAGATATGGTGCAAAATTGAACAAGCAGTAGGATTCTGTCAACAGTCTGCTTTGGAGTTGGATCACCGGAGAATTGGACTTTGTTATATAGTCCTTAACTGAAGATGTTATTCAGATTCTTTTACTGAAGATTTTGCTGTTCAGCACCGTATTTGAAGATGTAATCCAAAATCCATATCAGTAGTCATTATCAAAAGTTGCTTAAATAAAGCAGAAACTGCTCAAAGAGATCAATGTAGGACAAAATGTTGTCACAAAATTGCTGCCAGTAGCTGGGCATCTTCCATATAGGGCTGTGACCTGCAGTGACGTCCGGTGAGGTTAATGGCTGGGATGCACACATGGAGATGGGTCTGAGTGCTGGGAGCTTGTCTCATCCCCTACTCACTATGGGGCCTATTCATCATCACTTCATTTTCACAAAAGCAGGTGAAAATGCACATTTTCCCCTGCAATTATGAAAATTTAGTTATCGGGCCATTCATCAAGAAAGTAAAGCAGGAGATATCACAGATATCTCCTACTTACCTTCCTTTTGCGGAATGGCCCGCTGTCCTCATACACTAATATGGGGACAGGATTCATCAAGTTCCGAAAATATTATATTTTCTGAGCTTGATTGCGGAGAGCATTCGCCATCTTCAGATGGCGAATGCTCCTGCACCGGCATCGCTCCTTCTCTATGGGAAGAAGGTCTGGGTTGCAAAGAGGGATCCTTTCGGATCCCTCCGCCCCTATCGGCTCCTTCCGCCGGACATCGGAGCTCTTGTGCGCATGCGTAACCTGTAGGTGACGCATGCGCACTCCCGTCATTGCTCCAATAGTAGCAGTGAAAGGATTCACTGCTTCAAAAAGGAGCAAAGAAGCCACTTGATTTTGCATCAGCTGTCACCACGCCAGAGCAATGATGAATACTCCGGCAGCCGCAGCGAGTTACAATGTTAAGTATCGGGGTCCGTTCAGATGCCGATAATTAACATGATGAATAGGCCCTAATAACTCTCCCCTCAATACACTAAGCTTCAGTGTCCATTGATTCCCCTACCTGCATCACTGTCTTCTCTTGCTTCTGCTGACTGAGCTACGCTCTCAAAACACTGCAGTGCAATTCCTGGTCACATGACACATCCAAGGTGTCCATCAGTGCTCAAGGCACCCCTCTCATACCGAGAGGCATGCCTCTATTAGATCTTTTTCTGTGCAGCTTACTTCTCGTGGTGTGGCCCTGCCCCCAGCTCTTCCATCAGTGTCTGACTGCTGGAAGAGCTGGGGACAGAAGCGATGCTAATCTGTTTCTGTCTCGTCTCCCTGCAGTCCCAGGAAGCTCCACAAATCTGGTGAGTGTTAACTATAAAAATTATTACAATAAACAAAGAAGATGTTTCTAAGTTATAAATATCTTTTTTGTATTATTTTAATATTAAATCTCTGCCTCCCCTGCCTGCACGTCCTTGGTGACCTATATTGTGACCAGTAGCATCGCAAGGGGGGTGCAGGCCGCACCCGAATGTCACCCGCCAAGAAGTAACACCAAGGTGCAGACTCCCCCTTAGTGACAGGAGCTGGGTGCTGCACTGTATAATTAAGTGCAGCACTCGGCTCCTCACACTGTGAGGGAGCCAGCCGGCACTGCACGCACCTCCGGCACGCCCCCCAATGCCTCCAGGCTCCCAGTGATAAGGGGACCAGGAGGTTCGGCCGCGAGAACATGCCCCTGTCCTGCAAGGCCACGCCCCTTCACATGAGGCCACACCCCCTTTTGGCATCACACGGCTTCACCGCGCAACACAACGCCCCTCCCAGAGCTGGGTGACATCGTGGGGAAGGACACCACTGATTGTGACATCATAATGCATGCAGACAGCAGCCAGAGATCAGCTGTAAATTGCAGCAGCACTGATGAGAATAGAAAAGCCAGGACTCAGGAGATGGCAGTATAACTCGATGCAAGGAGAACACGGGCCCCAGAGTCGTTCACTGGTGTCCAGTAGGATTGTGTCAACAGTCTGGTCTGGAGTTGGAATATACTATATGCATATTAAGTATCTTTACCACTGTCCATTCCTAAACGCTGCCCTTACAGCAGTCCGGTGCATCTTGTAGATGCTCTGGAGATTGCTGTAATCACCCGCTCCCGTCGCTGGGTGCAGTCCACTCCCCCTCCACATGACGTCATACTGAGGGGGAGTGGCCTGCACTGGACGCCGGGAGCAGTAGCTATGGCACTGCACAAACATACACCTGGCTGACATTCACTTCACCTGTCAGTGCTTTTATTTTATAACATTGATTATCTTGTTACAATGCCACCTGTCAAGGCGTGGAATATATTAGGCAGCAGGTGAACAGGAAGGGTCAGAATTGTGCCGTTAGTGATTCCAAGGCAATGAGGGCACGATCACATCAAAACTAAGTAATGATGAACATAGATCAATAAAATAGGTCACTCTCTAGGGGCTTGTTCTATACTGTGTAAAATGTAATTACACACTGGGGCCTGATTCCGAGATTTACGCAACTGCATTCTCTCACGGATCGCAGTTGCTACAATATGCTAATGCCTTCCTAAACATAGCCAAGCATAAGGACGTTCCACTGCTGCCTTCTCATATCCGTCCGACAACGTGCAACAGCGTAAACATCTGTAACATTGACGCACATCTGACCAGCCGCAAACACTGCAGCTCTTCTGACATGCTGAGAGCTCTTATGCTATGAAGGAGATTGAAATAGCTAATTTATGCATGCCCACGAAGCAGCATTTAAATGGTCCGAGACACCTACGTATTTGTAACCACCCCAAACGCTGACTGCCTGTCACTCTCTTTCCGAGTGGTACCTCAGTACGAACGTATGTGCATTGCAGTCGCTGTACGTGCGCAGTGCATCTTTCGTGCAAGCGCAATGGCAAACAATCGCTTTATCTGCGTAAATATCAGTTTTGCGAAAATCTCTGAATTAGGCCCTGATTTTTGGGTGGATAAGGGTGTAAATGGCAAAACATTAGGTGCACCAATTTCTGATAGAAAATATCCAATTAAAGAAAAGATAGCGCTAGCTGATCCAGAATAGGAAATGTATTCAATTCAAATAGCAATATAATAAACACACACAGTATCGCTGCAGCTATCCAACTGTCAGTGGTTGTCTGAATAAATGGATAAATGTGCTAATAAAGGAATAGCGCAAAGACACTGTGGGTGTATAATATAAACAAAGCTGCACGTAATAGTTAATTTTTCAATTCATAAATTTATTCAAAAGAAATATTAAACATAGATAATAAAACATGGGAATAAAATTCTAATTAATGCATCCTTGAATGAAAATCCATACCATCTGAAAAAGGCAGTAGTCCTGGAATCATAGAATATCCCTGCAGTAGTTGCAGCTTTGAAAGGAGTTGATGAAATGGTAAATAGGATGAATTCCGGCAGCTTTGTGTCGTCCCGCTGATGGGGTGATGTTGTAGCAAGGAGATGAATTCCAGCAGCAGTGTGTTGTCTCGCTCAAGTTGCTGATAGTAATCCTTATGATGGAGTGATCAGGACGCCAGAAGAAAGGTTAATGGTAGGATATCGATTTAAACCAGAGATGCCAAAATCTCAATGTAGATGTCAAAGGTCCGACTAACGCATTTCTCTGTCTCTTGCAGCTTCGTCAGAGGCTAAAAATGGTATGGATTTTCATTCAAGGATAAAGTAATGTATTTCTGACCTGCGGGACAGGTCTATTTAAACAGAGACATAGGGCTGTATTCAGAGGCGGCCGTACGGTCTACGACCGCACGGCCGCCTCGATGTTTGTCTAGTGCGCATGCGCACGAGAGAGCAGGCTCCTTCGTGCGCATGCGTGAGACCCGCTACGACCAACAGCGCCGGTCGTAGCGGGTCTCTTTCCAAAGGGGGCGAGCTGTCGATGTTGATTGACAGCTCGCCCCGTTTGGAAGGCGGGCCGGGTGGCAGCCCAAACGGAGGCGTTCCCATGGGAACGCCTGCTGTTTGGGGGAGGCCCCACTGACATCACGATGTCAGTGGAGAGCTTCCGGCTCTGCCAGAGCCAGAAGCTCTCCGGGGCTTACGGCAAGTGAGACCCTACCCTAGGGTTTCATCGTAAGCCCCGATGGTCGCGATGATCTCTGACCATCGCCCTAGCGGTCGTTAGAGCTGTGGGTGTAAACCCACAGCCTAACGACCGAAACAGAGGCGGCCGGTCAGGATGCAAGCGGCCGCCCAGTTTCTGAGCGACCGCTTGCATCCTCCGACCGCCTCTGAATGTGGCCTATAATCTTAAGGGATTTTTAGTATCCCCCACATTCACATATAAATTCCTGTACATATTATGCATTAATTAGAATTTTATTCCCATGTTTTATTATCTATGTTTAATATTTCTTTTGAATAAATGTATGCACCAATTTCTGATGCATAATCCATTGTTTATGGAGTCTACTATATTCTCCAACCAATAGATTGATAGAAAATTATAGACATCCATTTGTTTTCTAATATTTTTTTCTTAACACAAAATACTTCATTTTCACAGTTAGTAATGATTCTAAACACACTTACCTTCCAAAAATGTTCTTACAACAAACAAAAAGGTTATAGCTTGTATTCCTAAAAATCCCTGTGCCAAGAAACTCTAGACAATTTACTTCCTCTCTTGGGGTAAATAAAATTCCTGTAATACAAAAGTATGTTGTTATTTTCAGGGTTGGGCAAATTGAATGAATCAATCATTTGACAGTTCCTCTGTTCTTGACCAAATAGCTACAGAAGTGTACATCATTACTGCAGTTGCGGCGAACAGCCCCCCCGGCGTGCCAGGTCCAGTGCGACTGTTCTAGGGCCAGAGATTTTCTGTGCGCCTTTTTTCCTGAAAATGCCTCTTAGTTGCAATGTGAAGCGACTAGGGAAGCACTAGGAGACTGCGTCTCTGAATCTATATATGAAGTGCTACTATGCAGCGGCCGCTGCTTTTTTCCCAACGTTAAGTTCCATTGTGCTTCGCATGCAGACTCAGACGCACACAGTTATACAAGTGTTGCACATCAAATTAATCAGTGCAGTCTCTTGGAGCATCCTAGTCCCATCGCATTACTACTATGAAGTAAAAAAGACACCTGGCGGAATCATACCGTCCGATTTTGCTCTTAAATTCGGATTTTAAATTGTTGACCAAGATAATGGCTAATAGGTTGCAAACTATGATGCCTGACTTGTTAACCCGCACATCAAACAGTATTCGTCCAAGGCAGGCACTCAGTTAGAGTCTGTCTGGCTCTTATTGGCTGCTAAAACAAACACACTGCCGAGGCGTGTTTGTTTTAGTGTGCAGTGCCGTGGACCGCACTGCCGTGGACTGCGGCTCCACAGAGTCTGACAGCACCCGAGGCACGTGTCACGCTCGACCCCGCCTTCCCTTCCCCATGTTATGCCACTGAGTAAATGCAATAATACAAAGAGTATTACAATGCACAGAAATAAGCTATATGGTAGGGAAATATGCTAAATTGTATGCAAAACTCTGGTATAGTGAAACAAAGGGCCTGATTCAGACCCACTCGCGAGCGGCTGTACGCTCGCAAGTGGGTCAATGGTCTGCACTGAGCATGCGCACGACGGAGGGAGCTCCGTCGTGCGCATGCGCCAGACACGACGAGCGAAGGACTTTCCTTTGCTCGTTGTGTCCGATCAAAGGGGGCGTGCTGTCAATGTTGATTGACAGCACGCCCCCTTTGGTGGGCGTGCCGGGGGCGTGCCTCCCTGACGGGGGCGTTCCCACGGGAACGCCTCCCGTCAGAAGCCGGCCCACTGACATCACTAGTGATGTCAGTGGGAGTGATTTTGGCTCTGATAGAGCCAAAATCACTCCGGAGCTTGCGGTTGAAAACCTCAACCGCAGGCTCCGGCTCGCAATTTCGATGGTCGCGATGGTCACGACCATCGTGGCCATCAAAATGCACGCTCGTATAGCCTGTGGGTGGTGACCCACAGCTATACGAGCGTCCAGGAGGACGCTCCATGAAAAAGGAGCCCGGCCCTCATGCAGAGCGTGCGCTCTGCTCAGAGCGTACGGCTCTGAATGAGGGCCAAAGTCAGGCTAAGCCCCTATGACCAAATCACCAAAAATCAGGACTGTCAGGTATGTAAGAGTAGTAAGTAACAATTACAGCTCTCTCCAGAGTAAGCAGACCTGCCAGAACCTACCTGCAATACATGCATTGACAAACGAGACACAAGCTCCAGTCATCAGAGCCCGGACTACCAGCTTGGCAAGGTCACCTTTGCGCTCACTAGCCATGGTGGCTATGACAAAGAAAAAAAAATAGCAAAATTACTGTTGTAATTTACAAATGCTAAGTATTTCACAAATCTATTTTAGCTTGTGGAACTTTACAGATAAAACCCGAATCCCATCAATATTACTTCATACTTTGTTGTTTTTATATACTTACATAACCCTCCTAGCATGATCCCAATGGAGCTAATGTTAGCAAATCCACACAGGGCAAAGGTAGTAATGACTTCTGCTCGCTCCTGTAAATCAAAGCTGGTTTTAGATCACATTAATGGCTGGAAACAAATGTATGTAAGGATCCAAAACTAATGAGCAAAGCTGAAACTTAAAGACAAGTGGTTTCTGAATATCCATATAGAGTCACATCATAGAAACAGAATTTGACGGCAGATAAGAACCACTTGGCCCATCTAGTCTGCCCCATTTTTAAACATATTGTTACCTCAACCCTTATTGATCCTTATTTCTTCTGAAGTATATCCTTATGTCTATCCCATGCATGTTTAAATTGCTCTACTGTCTTAGCCTCTACCACCCTGATGGGAGGCTATTCCACTTGTCCACTACCCTTTCTGTGAAGTAATTTTTCCTCAAATTTCCCCTGAACCTTCCTCCCACGAGTTTCAGAACATGTCCTCTTGTTCTAATACTTCTCTTTCTTTGAAGACTGTATCCTTCCTTTACCTTTTTAAAACCCTTTATATATTTGAATGTTTCTATCATGTCGCCCCTTTCCCTTCTCTGCTCCAAACTATACATATTAAGATCTTTTAGTCTTTCCTGGTATGTTTTGTGGTGTAGACCTTGCACCATTTTAGTTGCCCTTCTTTGTACAGTTTCTAATGTATTAATATCCTTTTAGAGATATGGCCTCCAGACAGGGGCGTCCTAAGAGAGGAGGAGGCCCCTGTGAACTCCCCGTGCGGGGCCCCCTCCTCTCTCTCCGGTAGCTGGAAGCCGACTGACGTGGCTGGCCAGCCACCGGAGCATTAGTAGACTCTGGGCACACACTCTAGTGCCTGGAGTCTACTGCGCATGCGCAGAACACCGGAAAATGGCAACGGCGGCCATTTTTCCGGTGTTCTGAGCAGCGCCGACACCAGACGTGGGACCACGGACAGGTAAGTTTAGAAAAATATGGGTGCAGTGTGTGCGGCACGGGGCCCCCCTGGACACGGGGGCCCATGTGCCCTGCACACACTGCACCCATTATAGATACGCCACTGCTTCCAGAACTGAACACAGTACTCGAGATGAGAACGTACCAATGATCTATACAGTGGTATTATCACTTCTTTCTACTACTGATTCCTCTCCCTATGCAACCAAGCGTCTGACTTGCCTTCCTCATTGCTTTGTTACAATGTTTGCTTACCTTTAAGTCACCTGAAATAGTGACTCCTAGATCCCTTTCCTCTTCAGTAGTTTCCAGTATAGTGCCATTAATACTATATTTAGCCTTTGGATTTTTGAGACCCAAGTGCATGATCTTGCATTTTTTGGCATTAAACTGTAGTTGCCACGTTCTTGACCATTCCTCTAGTCTACCTAGATCACCAATCATTTGTTTTACCCCTCCTGGTGTGTGTACCCTGTTGCATACCTTTGTGTCATCTTGCAAAAAGGCATAGTTTCCCTTCAATACCATTTGCAATGTCACATATAAAGATATTAAAAAGCACTGGTCCAAGTACAGATCCCTGAGGTACTCCACTGATAACATTTCCCTCTTGAGACTGCACTCAGTTTACTACAACTCTCTGTTTCCTATCCTGCAGCCATGATCTTATCCATTCAACTATCTTTGTATCCAAGCCCATGCTTTCCAGTTTTTTTAACAGTCTGCGATGTGGAACAGTGTCAAAAGCCTTACTAAGGTCTAGATAAGCTATATCTATGGCCCCCCCTTTATCTATTTCCTTAGTCACCCAGTCAAAAAAGTCAATAAGATTTGTTTGACATGATCTCCCCCCAGTAAATCCATGCTGTTTGGGATCCTGCAAATTGCTGAATTTGAGATAATCTACGACTCTTTTTCTTAAGAGTGTTTCCATCAATTTCCCAACTACTGATGTAAGGCTCACTGGTTGGTAGTTGCTTGCCTCTTCCCGCATTAGTGTGAGAGGAGCATTATATCCTCCTACTCTCTATACAATTGGTAATGTATGCAACACCAGCAGTCCAAAATGCAGGAATATGGTGGTTATTTCTGGTACATGCTAAGGGAGGGTCATGGAATTTCAAAGACTCTGGTTAGCCATAGAAGATTGTATCCGAAGAATGGGGGTGGATGATCCACAGATGTCTCTCAGCATATGTTCCACAGATGTCCCTAGAAACCAATGTGTGTTAAACTAGTTGGGTCTGGCCAAGGTCGTTATAACCAGGACACTGATGGTGGAAGAACATCCATTCTTTCACAAATGGGCAGCGCAGGTTAACGACACTATGGGCCATGAAAGATTTTTGTTATAACTGCAAGAATTATATCCATATGTATAATTAAATCTGGCTATGGTGGACTAAGCCACGGTTTGCTCTACAACGGCTGGTGGGTGAATTAGAGACTGCCTGTTTACAATTTTCACTACTTTTAAATTAATACTTTCAGTAAATATTCTGCATGTATCTGATCTACCAGAGCCAAACTATGTACAGCACTTACACCTCTCAGTACTGTTTTATTGATAATCTGATTGACAATGTCTCTATGATAAATAGGTATTCATTTCAATTTCAAACTATTATATGTTATACTTAACTGAATGTTGATCTTTTCAAGCCTAGTTTGCTGTATCTAAATGTATTTGGGATACACTGCAATGTTTTGGACACTATTAATCTGTAATGTTGGACCTCAGGGCAGTTAATAATTGGGGGTTTCTGGTTTATTTTGCAAGGTAAGTTTATTCTATTCTTATGAAATTTATAAAACATAAAAAAAAAAAATTTTTACAGGAGAACTAGAGGCAAGCCCAGAAAGCCTCCCTTGCATGGTGCTACTTGGAGGACCGCAAGTACCAGCATGCGGGGTATTAAGGGCCTGCTGGTACCTCTAGTTCTCCTGTAAAAGACAATGTTATTTATACTACTTTTATACACAATCAACCTGGCAACCACCGGCCAGGGGTGCCGGGGATAGCCCTGGCCTGGACTGACTAGCGGTCAGGTATAATGCTTTGGCCGGGGAACACAGTGAAAGGGTAGCCTGACTGTGGCATTACACCCCTGCTAGAAAGAGTCCGGTGCTAGTTTTGGAAAATATGGGTGCCCCCTTCTCATTTTGTCCCCCGTATTTCCAAAACCCGGACTGGCTTACTGGGCCTGGTGCTGGATGTAAAAAATACGGGTGAACCCTACATCTTTTAGCCCCCATATTTTCACAACCAGGACCAGCTCAGAAAAGCTTAGTGCTGGTTGTGCATTTAGGGGGAGACCCCACGTTGCTGTTTTTTGGGAATTTAAAAATTTTTATAGGTATTTTCCACACTGAAGCATGCACAGATCTCACTGATCTGTGCATGCATCTGTGTAATTCACACCTGCTCATGCTAAAATCGCCAGCATGAAGCAGGTCTATTATTAAGGGGATTTGATGTTCGATTTGAAGTTTGATTTCAAATCAAATATTAGTAAATCAGGGATTTCTATGTTGGTCTATGTAAAAGTACCGATGTTTTGCCAATATTCGATTTTGAGTGGGATTTGGTTTTATGTTCGATTTGACATTTGATTTTACCTTTAGGAAATCTTCAAAGGCAAAATCGAATGAAAACCGAATGCAAATCGAATGAGAAATCACTCAAATCTCAAAATCGAACATTAGTAAATATACTCCTAAATATGGTACTAATGTACTGCAATAAGCATCAGTATCTTCAAATATTTACCATATTTATTTTCTAATATAATGCCTGTGTTACATGCAGCATCCTGAAAGCTGCATTACCATCTAGATATGGAGCTCCGCCCCTTCCGATACTGCTCTGTGCAGTTGTTATTCCTGTGTTCCATGGTTAGTTGCACAGACTCTAGACTGAAAACCAGGTGCTGTGGGGAAGATGACCAATTAGAAGCTGCAATGATGGACACTGCTGCTTGCCATTGGTCACCCCATTATGCAGACATTTTAAGTGAATAGAAATGTTCACCACTTTAGGAGACGGCACAGCCGTCACATGATTATTAGGGCTTATACATGTCTTGAAATAACTTTAGCACCTATTTAATATAACCTTATTTAGTTCATTTTTTTAAAATAATTATATTTTAAAATCTATTTTTTACTTTGTAAGCAGCAGTAGCCACATAGTTATAAATTATCCACACTGCACTGATTCCCATACAAGTCATATTAACATATTATGTAAACAGCCTTCAAGTTCTGATATGCTTAACCTGCCACAATCAGCCATCAAGTATGTGCTGCGCTACCTAAGGGAATGTTCAGTACTCGTCCCACTTACTTTGACAAACTGGCTGGGTGGAAACTTTTAGCCAGTTGGGGCAAATGCAAGCAAGTGGCCTTGGCACACTGCAATGTAAAAATGGTGCAACAAGACCTATAGGAGTGGTTTGTCTAGTGTGGGTGTGGTTTCAAATTGCTATGTCACAGAACTATAATGAAACACAACTCACACCAGCCCCTTCTGACAACCCAGAGACCTCTATATAATACACAGTGCATTCTAGTGAAATCTATACAATACAGGGATCATTTGTAATGGCTTACTGTATTTACAATACAGGGACTACTCTAGTGATCAATATACAATGCATGAACTAAATTAATCACTATACAAAACAAGGAGCATTAGTGTCAAAATCCAATACAGGAAGCACTCTTATAACCAACACACAGGGAGCATACTAGTGGCAAATATACAAAATAGGGACCACTCTAGTGATCAATATACTATATAGAAGCAATCCACAGATATTAAGGGGCATATTTATTAATTATCGGGTACTAGAGGGCAATGATATTAGCCGGTATGTATTAAAAACACCCGCAAGGACACGGGCTCTGAAAGGAGCCTGTCCCTGCTGTATGTTAAAAAATATGCATTCACTTCACTACGCCCCGGGGATCTTGGCGTACTACTGTGAATGCGTGGTCTGCTAAACACGCATGTGCAAGTGGTGAGTGCTGGGAGGAATCCTACAGATCTATCTCCTGGTAATTCCTGCAATCTGTAGCCCATAGGCTACAACAGATATCGCCATCTGGATATAGCGTTAGCTCCTGGAGCCAAGCTCCCGGAGCCAAGCTCTGGAATGCATTGCATTCTGGAGTTCAGCGCTCACCTCAGCGGCGCCTCTGTTACAGCAGCAGGAGGACATGGAACGGGGTACAATGCAGGAACGGAGGTGCCCCCTTCAGGGCTGGCGCCCGGCGGCAACTGATTCCATTGTCTCCCGCAGTTCCCTCACTGATGCAATGGCATATTTAAGTTGTTTTCTTGCCATTGGGGTTGAAAATGAGAAAAGTAGGTAATGAACATTTGTAGTTGCCAGGGACATTACCATTCACAGTCACAAAGTCTTCCAATGAGTCCTCCTTCCTGTATTGTATACATAATACTTATTTAAAGTGTACCATACTCAGTGATACTGTCTGAATAAACTTAGACATACATACATTTCAGGATTGCGTAGTCTAGATTGATTAATAATATTGGCCAATCATCTCATATCTGTGACTGTTTTCACACCGTTATTTAACTATAAGGAGCTGTAGATATGGACTTATGCATAACAACACCTAAAACAAAACTACAAAAGCCTTTTACTTTGTCCACGTCTTTACCAGAGTACCAGAGTTTAAAACATATTATAAAAGCCAAACAGCAGCATAAAGTACTCACTCTCTCCCAACAATTCAGACAATGACACAATTGATGCACAGGTTATCATTAATTTGCTTACAGGTCCTTTAACTTACAGTACTTTTTGTTTAAAAAAAATAAATCAAACAATGGCAATGTTTATGAGCCTTAGGGGCCTATTCATCATCACTTATTTTTCACAAAACCATGTGAAACTTAAAATTTTCATCTATTCAGATCCCTCCCTATTGTATCTACACTGCTTCAGGGCAATGCAGACACGTGGCCCAGCTCACCGAAAGAATACAGGTGAGCCAGGCTAAGGAAATGTGGCGACACAAAGGAGGCAGGTAAGAAACCGGGGCGTGGGGGTCGGATCATACACACGCGGAGGGGGGGTTAGATCATAAACCAGAGGGGGGGGCGGTGGTGTCCATATCGTACACATGTGGGGGTAGGGGGCAGTGAAGTCCGCAGCCTGTCTTGAAGACTGGTAGTGAAGAGTTTCTCACTTACGAAAAACTGCTCCGTAGAAACAGCAGCTTTTCGGAAACAATAGTTTGGGGCCGGAGGCATGATGAATACCTCCTACACTGTGTTTGAACTTGCAGCGAGTTCAAACCATAATTATCACATGTAATAATTATGTTTTGATGAATAGGCCCCTAAATGCATATAACTGAATAATATATTACATATAATATAAATATTACATTATTGCTTAAAGTTAACTATTGGAATTTATTGTGAGTATTGCTTTAGAATAGGCATTACAAGGAACCCATTGTCCAATACTTGCCGATACCCACTGCTTGGTTCCATCTATCCATTCATCAACACCATCCAGGCGTTTAACCTTGTAATCAGCCAACTTCCGGTAAGCTACAAACTCATTTAGAATGATCTTTGTCCCCAGCATCTCACCAACTGGGCCTGCTTCATCCCACTCTACTCCCATCATGAAGGCCACCGGCATGAAGATGTAGGAGAGGATCAGCTGGAGATCACATATGTTTGTTACCCAAAGAATTGTTAGACTGAATGGCATTACAATTATATATTATCTGGTAGCAAAAGCTTGGTTTCTTAGAATTTCTACTACAATTTTCTTTTCTTTATTACCACTAAAAGCCCCTATGTTTTATTTGCATTAGGAATTATACATACAAGGCAACAACATACATACAAGTGTATGTGATTTAACAAATACAATAAAAACAATAATCATTGCAACATAAATAAGTAATAAAGGGCCTGACTCAGAGATGTAGGCAATGCCGATATTTATACAGTTGAGTGATTATCGGTAAACTGAACATGTGTATAAGTCGCTCTGCGCATGCGTCAAGGTACATTACTGTAGTTACTTGCAGCAACTTTTGACTCTGTGTGACTGCCTGTGTATGCTGACACTTGTACATGTACCAGCATAGGCATGGCTGCCAGAGCACACCGAGACCATATAAAAACTATAAAAATAAATGCCTTGAAAAAAAGGTTCATTTCAATAAGGTTCAAACTCTGACTCTGGCACACCCATTTATTATTATACACATACTGCCAAAGAGATCCCTTTATTTTATCCAGCTACTGATACAAAAGAAATAGTAAAAAGAAAAATACACTGCCATGGCAAAACTGTTCCTTGCAGAGCCCCGCAGCAAAAGACAGATGGAGATGCCTTTCAGAAACTGTCCAATACATAGCAGCTCCACTCTGATTGGTCAGAGCATGAGAAAGCCACTCTGATTTGCTAGTTGTGCATGAGAAATAGCTTAGCCAAAGCTATTGGTGTGTGTAGAACTCTGATGGTTGCCGATTACGCATGCTCATGATCTGTACTGCACATGTGCTGATCAGTGTCTGCGATGACAGTCGCAGTAGCCCGTAAGCCGCAGCATGATTTACATGTTTGGGGGTGGCGATGGGCACGGTACCAGAAAACGGAGGCATGACTACCCTATTTTCTGTGTGTTCCGGGGCCAGTGTCTGAGTCTTCCGACCCAGCAACGTGAATTTCACGGCCATCCTCAGTATCCCGAGGGTTACTCAGATGGTGATGTTCACGCAAGTGATCCGACGCCTGCATCCTGGGATGCAGCAGCGGTCACAGAAGCGACAGGAGACGTCTATTTACACAAGAAGCCTCCTGCATCATTAGCATATTATTGCACAGCCACTGCATACCCTGCGTGCTCTGACTCGGGCCCTCAGCCCAAAATGAGATAGTAATCACATCGTTTATACACCCTAATACCTAGCTAAGCATTCATCGGCAACCCTTCATACTGGCTTTCCTTTTTCCTACAAAAAGATCTTGGGTATCATTTTGCATGATGGTAGCATTTACATGAGATAACGTGGATCAGGGTGTGCACATCTAGGGACATTACTTCCAATGAGGAGGAGCACAAAGCCATTTCCACTTTGCAAAAGGACCTGATTTATTCACAAGCTCTCAGCATTTTACACATTCCAGTCACACTTGGCAGACAATGCTAAATATAGCATCCAACACACAAAAGTGTCACCATGTTCCCTCACTCTGGTTTAATTTAATATATATATCAATTTAGGAGAAAAGCAGGAACATTTTATTTATGGAAAGACAGTGGTTCCAAATTATCTTCTGCTCAGCGTCCTTGAGATTTTACCACCTCTTTGCAAAACTAGGTCCACTCCTAAGGGTAGATTTACTAAAGCTTCTAAAACTGAAAAGTGGTGGTGTTACCCATAGCAACCTATCAGATTCTAGATATCATGTCTCTATTGCATCCTAGATAATGATAGACACAATTTGATTGGTTGCTATGGGTACCACCTCCACTTTTCATTTAGCTTTAGTAAATCTACCTCTAGAATGTGCTTAGCTGTCCCCTTCCAGAAGAGAGTAGGCACACACCTTGATATATTCTGAGCGAAGCATCTAGTGCAATGGTACATAACAAAGGATGTTTTGCGCAGTGCATCCAGCATTCTTCATAAATGAGGGTCTATGTTTTAGCAGCTTACTGATGACCTCATTCAGTATTAAAAGAATATAAATCTAAATCCATTTAAACAGTGCAAATCTGCACTCAGAAAAACATTTAGTAACGTAATATTTTTTGTAGTCTTTGAAAATACTGCCTGCTTCTGCATGTAGCACACAATACTGGGCAGCTTTATTTTAACTCAAGTTGTTCAAATATTTTAAAATTCCAAAGTTATACCTTCTAGCTGTAATTACACATAACTCTAAATGAGACTCTAGGGGGCTAAATTTACTATGCAGCACCTTGAAATGGTGTTGTATCTTCTGTGGGTATGACCACTGTATTTAAAGGGACATTTATATTCAATACAAAACAAGCTTTTTTTTGTATTTAATATAAATGCCCCTTTAACTCTAGCAACCGGAACCAGCAAAAACGTAGTGGCTTTGAAAAGTGCCGCATGGCAAATTAGCCCCTGATAGACAACATGGCTAGTATTATACAATGTTTCCAAGGAAAGTTAAACTGGGAACTCTTGTGTTTATAAACTCTGTAACATAAACTACAAAATGTAACTTTACTGGTATTCTCTCACCTGCAGTGTGAGCTTCGGGTAGTCCACCATTCCTCCCAGCCAGGAGAAAGCAGCATTGATGAACTCAAGTAAGGCCATAAATGCAATCAGGTTGGCTACAATGTTGGCAACAAGTCCCACAGAGGTAGAGGCCCCATTGCTGGCCGCTTCCAGTATGGTCCGTTCCTCCCTTACAGCACAAAAGAATATAAACATGTGATGCAGATTATGCCATGTAAACACACATAAACCTCTGCATCAATGCAATACAATTTTATTGCAAAAGAAAAAGTATAGAAAACAAAACCAATGAATGAGATTGGAGAATGTGATTATATCTTTTAGCCATTAAATGGCAGACTTTTCGCTGAGATGCCATTAATAAATTACAGAGTGCAACCATGGTCCTGGGACTCGCTTTGTAGGTCAATTAAGTCGCCAGGATCAACACTACTGGTTCCCGGCCATCCGATAGTGTTTGCAGTGAATTATGAAGCCTAGACTTTACCGGAAATCCTAAATACAATAGTGGCATAATGTCCCAATAGTCCCTGACATTTTCAGGGATATCCCTTGTTAGGTAACCCCACTGCTGCATGGTGGGTATAAGATCTAGGTTAGAGCTTTGCTGCTCCGTGGTCTTAAGGTGCGTACACACGATACGATTAAAATGCACGATATGAACGATAAGGATATCGATCATATCGTTATCGTTCATATTGTGCATTTTTCTGTGCCTCCAATGCACCAATGACCTGCGATGCGCAGGCACGCATGGACGATAACGATATCGACTATCGTCCGTGCATACAGGCCAACCTGGTCGGTATCGACCAGGTTACTATAGAGACCCACGATCATTGATCGCAGGTCGCTGGTGGTGTGCTGGATGATCGATATCGACCATCCAGCACACCCGGGAGATTGTTCAGCGATATCATTATCCCTGATGGTCGTCCCGTGTGTATGCACCATTACATAATGTACACATCTTTGGCATCCTAATATTGGGAGAACTTGGATAATAATTATGTTAAAAAGTATGCAGATTTCTATATATAGGGCCTCATTTAGAGTTGGACATATTTCCAAGGAGTAAATATTTAGATACCTACACACACAGCGATTTTTTACCAGATTTGGCCGATTTCGATGAATCGTGACAACAAATTGTGTAAAATATGGCCAAATTGTGAGTTTCCACTCACGATCACAATGCCAATGCGCGTCCCCGCTCGTCGTACATCGCATCTTCAGATCTGCCGTGCTGTAGGGCAGATTTGCCAATCTGGGACACGATGTGGTGCTGATCGTGAGTACTATTTTTACTCACAATGTATCTCACAATTCATCGTATGTCACGGAATTTGACTGACAGGAGCCTATACACGCCTATCCGCCATCTTGTGCAGCATCGTGGATAGAAGGAGAAGGAACACGATTGGGAGCCTGCACACTGAAGTCTGGATTGCAGAACTTTGGTGAGTATTGGTACTGTATTAATGCAACCCCACTGCCCACCAATGTGCGCCACCCACCTACCCACCAATGTGTGCCACCCACCTATAAAATGCATGACCCAGCCACCGCCCGCCGGAATGAGGCGGGCGATGGCTGGGTCATGCATTAACCTCCCATGCCCACCAATGTGCGCCACCCACCTACTAGCCATCAATATCACGGGCTACCTAATAACTAGAAAACACTCCAAGTATATGAAAATTTCAAAAACAAATATATTACAACAAGATAAACAAAAACATTACAACAACATAAATAATTCTATTACAACAACATAAAATATATTTCAACAGCATGATCAAATATATTACCTTTGTTTATGTTGCTGTAATATATTTGTTTTAGATGTAATATAACATGAAAAAAATATATTGCAACAACATAAACAAATCTATTACATAAACAGAAATATATTAAAAACCTGTAAAAAAAACAAAACAAATTAAAATACAAATAAAAAAACATTACATTTCTGTAACAAAGAAAACATTACAATACAAATAAAAACACATTACCTTCCTGTATAAAAAAAAACATTACAATACAAATAAATACACATTACATTCCTCTGAAAAAAAAAACATTTAAATCCTGTAAAAAAACATAACATTAAAACATTTAACATTAACAACATTAAAAATAACAAAACTATTTACAATACTACATAAATATTTATATGTCCTTATTTTTTATTCTTCCAAGGAATGTCAATGGATAGTGTGCGCGAGTTTGTGACTGGATTCCTCGAGATCCTACAGTCAAAAGAGTGTTTATGGTGTATAAGCTGTAGACAATACCATAATAAGTCTCAGAAATTGGCAGCTTTAGAGGTGTTGTTGGACTACACAAAAAAGTTAATTGGGGATGCTGACCTGAAAACAGTTCGCCACAAAATCCAGAACCTGCGTACGGTCTACATCAAGGAGCAGAAGAAAGTGGATGATTCATAAAGGTCCGGAGCAGGCACCGACGACGTGTATCATTCAATGCTGTGGTACTATCACTTGATAAGCTTCATCAGCGATCAGGAGCCACAATGGCAGTCTGTCGTCCTGATGGCCGAGCAAAAGGGAGAAGTGGACTGTCTGAGGAGATTTTGGTAAGTTGCAACACAGTTCATAAACAAAAATCTTTTTTTTTTAGAACAATCCCAAATGTCCAATGTAGTCAGTTAGTTCACAGACAGTCCTCCTGCCGCGGCAACACACCTGGGGCCAGATTCAGACCCGCTCGCGAGCGCATAGAACTCGCAAGCGGGTCGATGGTCGGCCAGTGCGCACGCGCGAGCCCCGGAGTGAGTGAGAACTTCACTTGCTCCGGGGCTCGCTGCAAAACGGGGCAGCTGTTGATGTTGATCGACAGCTTGCCCCGTTTTGTAGGCAGGGAGGGGGGTGGCTGGACAAACAGAGGCGTTCCTGAAGGAACGCCTGCCATTTGTGGGCGGCCCTACTGGCATAATTCGTGATGTCAGTAGTGAACTTCCTGCTCTATTAGAGCAGGAAGTTCACTTGGGCTTGCGGGAGCAGAGACCCTACCACAAGGGTCTCGTCGCAAACCCGATGGTCGCGATAATCGCGATCATCGCCAGACACTGATGTAAACTGGGCAATCTCCTCTGGATGTCCTGCATCTTCAGGTCTAGCTGTGACTAGTCCCCATTGTGTTGTTTTCCTTTGCAGAAAGTTACGCAGCACACAGCACGCCATCATGACCCAGTCTATCTTGTCCACACGTAGGTTTATGGTGGTGTGGAAAATGCGGAACAGATTGCTGAGTATTCCAAATGCATTTTCCACAATGCGCCGTGCACGGGATAGATGGTAGCTGTAGATCCTCTTCTGACTGGTCAGCCCCCTCTGTGCAAATGGCTTCATCAAATGTTCATGTAAAGCAAAAGCCTCGCCTGCAACGAAAACATAATTTAGCCCGTGCGGTGTCTGGTCCAGTGAGGGCAAGTTGAGGGTTTTGTTGGCGAGTCTCTGGTAGAATGCCGTCTGTTTGAACAACCCACCATCCGAAGCATGGCCATTCTTGCCAACATCCACAAACAAAAATTCTTACTTGGCATTCAACACTGCTATGAGAACGATGCTGAAGAAGCCTTTTTAGCTGTAGTAATATGATCTGGTGTTGGCAGATGAGTTGATGCAGATGTGTTTTCCATCGATGGCTCCTCCGCAGTTAGGGAAATTCCAACGTTGTTCAAACTCTTCAGCGATGCTCCACGGTGTTTAGAAACTAGAATAATAGTAAAAAACATTGGTTAAAACATGACTATAATATTGTTTCTCCATTTTTTTTCCTACATAGACTCTCAACCAAGAGCCTGATATGTCCTTCACGCCGGACCTAAATTTGATCGGGGACAGCAAGGTGGAAAATTCTTCCCCAGTGCCAACAAGCATTCAACAACCCCCATCATGTTCCGTACCTCCCCAACAAAAGAAAAAAAAACAGGAGAAAAAGCAGGAGTACTCTGAAGAGGAGGTCATATTTCTACAACAAGCAGAACGCATCCTTCAGAAACCGCCAGATGATAGCGACGATTTCACAGCGCATATTAATAGTAGAATGCGAAAAATGGAAGAATCAACTAAGATAAATTTCCACAGGCTCGTGTATGAGCTATTAATTAGGTCACTCAAAAGCAATTTACATGACTCTATTTACATTGCAGACCCACTTCTATATTCGCCTGCCCCAAGCGCATATGTGGGGCCCCCCCAGCCCAGTTGAAGGTTACTCCCCCACCCAGTACCCCGCCCACAAGTCAGACCATTTATAGTGCTTTGCTGGAGTCAGAGGAAGATTTGCCCCGTTACTCATAATTTTTAGTTTTTTTTTTTTTTATTATTGTTGCCTGTGCTAACACCAAATTTTATCACTCCCAATAGGTGCTGGCTGTATGGTATACAGTGGTGATGACACTGTTTGGACAAGGTCACTACAGACATGGCGCAAGTACAGATTGATGGAAGCTGGGGCCACAATCTGTACTTGTGCCATGTGTGATTTGGCCTGTTCAAACTGGCGTCTGACTCACCGTATAACATACAGCAGTCTACCTATAGGGATTGATAAAATTTGGTGATAATGCTGTTTTCTACATTTTATATACATAATGTGAAATTGATATATTAGAAAAAAACAACAACATATTTTTTATTTAATACTGTGCAGTGTTGTTGGCACAGTCTTGTTTATGCAGCCTTATTGGCTGACAACACAGAGTTAAAAAAAAAAAAAATAAAAAAAAAATAAAATGTTATTTAATACTGTGCAGTGTTGTTGTCTTGTTAATACAGCCTTATTAGCTGTCAACACCGTTATATAAAGAGTTAAAAAAAAACAAAAAAAAAAAAAGCTTTTTTTTCTTTTACAAGAAACAAATGTGTAGTGTTTTTTTTTTTCTTACCTTGCAATACTGGTACTGCAGCACTTTATCGATAGCCTTGCAGATCTCTGGAATGATGACACCCAAGGACTGAAGAGAGATGAGGGTCCCAAACTTCAGGTCTTCCAATGACCTTGCTGTAGCCAGGTACCTCAGGGTAGCCACCAGTCTCTCTTCAGCAGGAATTTCCCTCCGCCACTTTGTGTCCTGCCTCCGGATGCGGGGGGTAACCATACTCAGCAATTCCTGGAAAGTAGCGTCATCCATGTGCAGGTAGTTGCAGTAGTCGCCCAGGTTGTTCTCCTTGATCTCCATCAGCAGGGACATGTGAGAGCGAGTATCCCTTTGCTGCAGCCACTCCTTGGTCCAGCATGCTCTTCTCCTCCTTCGCTGGGCCCTCTACTGGATCACCTTGACCCCAGCTTGGGCGACTAACACTTTATATTAATAGGGATGCATCAGCACAGAATTCAGGAACAGGATAGAATGCAGGTAGCAGACACTTTGTAAAAGGCAAGCCAAATACAAAGCAGAGCACAGTGGCAATGTACAGAGTTCAGCAGGTATACACCTAGCCTCACTTGTAGCAGAGCAGAATGTGCACAGGTGGCTGCTTTTTACACCCCCTAGCTAGCCCCGCGCATTATTTCAATTTCCAACCAATTGTGAGGATCCTCGTGTGTTGTAAACTCACGATCTATCGGGCACGATCTCACGATTTGGACTTCCAACACGATTCACGATAGATCGCGATATTGTGAATCAAATTGGCAGCTTTTTTTACCTAATCGTGCTCACGACTGCCGGGGAGCTCCCAGGGAGAGTTCAGGGGAAATCGTACACAATGTCAGATTGTGAGCACATCGCTATGTGTGTAGGCACCTTAACTCAGAAACAGTACTATTTGACCCAGGCTTATGACAGATGTACAAAGTCATGCCTTACAATAGTGTAGAGATGAGGCTTAACATTAGTAGCATTAGTTTGAGCATTGGGTGGCATTACTCTGTTTGTACAGAATAAAATAATGGAATTAAATGTCATACACAAGTAAGAACAGGGTCTTGACAGTGTTATAAATAAATGTGACATTTCATTCTAAAATGTAATTAAGTACACAAAACTGTTCAAGTCAATTTGAATGCAGTGTATCAACATTTTTTATATAAATACTATTTTTTTAGATAGTAGAATGAAATATATTATATGTTTAGTGTTTAAAATATATTCAAAAACATGCATATCTTTAAATGAGCACTACATGTATAGATAAAAGCTTCATTTAACAGTATCCACACTGCTTGAAGATCCCCTTAAAAAATAAATTGGAATATTCTTTCCTGCAGTTGTCCAAAAAGAAAAAAATAAATAACAAACGGACACATATTGGCGTTAATACATAATACGGAAATACTTGTATTTGTACCACAAATATTAAAGTATGCTCACTCTCTTGGAGGCCCATAATGCTCTTGAAATAAAATGTTATTTCACTATGCTTCTAAATGAAATACAAATATTGTACACAAAGCAGTTACATGCCATCTAAAAGGGGTTCATCATACAGAGCACAGGAAAATTCATGCAAGCCACTAGATTTTACCCTTTTTCTATCCTTACACCTTCCTCGTATTTGAACTTGGATTCCTCAGTTTCAGGATAAACCAACTTGGAAAGTGCAAGAGCACAAGGAGCAGCCATAACAGAGGCAGCAATAAGCGAAGATGCATCAATCTGAAACAGAAATAGGCAGCTTTAACGGTTAGTTATTTTCCATTAACTGCAGTTACCGCTTCCTTCCAGTAAAATCTACTCAATTCAATTCAAAAACATCCAATAATTACTCTTATGAACAAAATGAATTAACCACAAATATTATTAGCAGCGCTGTGCAATAAAATAAAAAAATAACATCATCCAAATAAAGGATTTGACAAATTATGTTTTGACGCTAAATGGCTAAGTGGCCAAGTTGTAGCCCATCTTATGATTTCCCTAGGAGAGATTTTAAATGCCAAACTATAGTTTTAGTTGCAGCTGTTACATCTGTGAGAGGATGTCTATACACTCAGGGCCTGAATCAGCACAGATCGCAAGTGCGAATACGGATGCAGATCGATTGATTGTTTGACATTGCACATGCATATAAGCCATACTGTGCATGCGCTACAATCGCATTACGATTACGGACGCACAGAAGAATCCATCACACAGTGAGTGACAGACTATCAGCGTTTGGGGGGTGGTGACAAGAAAATGCAGATGTCTGTCCATTTCATGGGCGTGCATAAATTAGCCACTGCAATTGCATATGCAGCATAAGAGCTTCTGCGTGTGAGGAGACTTCCAGTGTCTGTGGCTGGTCAGACCAGTTGTAAATGCTGCATGAGTGGCTGATGTGCATCGATAGTACCAATGTTTACGCAGAAGAGCGAGATTGGACGGATATGAGAAAGCAGCATTAACATATTCAGTCCCGGCCCCGGGGGTGTCATCACCCTGTGCAGGTCCGTATGAGGACGGCAGTGCGCTGTGCCCTGTGCAGCACTGCCGCCCCTTCCCTCCCCCTCTCCCTTCTCCTTGAGCTTAAATCTTCATTAAATCTTCATTACCAGCGGCTATCCCCTCTGGAGCCAGCCACGTTGATGCCACCCTGTGCAGCTGTACTGCACGAACGTCCCTCAAGCTGGCCCAGAGCAAATTTTAGTAGCTGCTTTCCGTATGGATTCGCAGCTGCAATTTCAAATTGCAATCCGTACTGAATCAGGCCCTGAGATTGGAGCAAACACAGTGTACTTCTTTGCT